>NW_019104491.1:4344477-4360785 GCF_001995035.1 Momordica charantia
TTTTTTTTTTTTTTTCAATTTCACCTTCACCCCTCAAATCACAATTAAGAAAAAAATTCAATATATTAATTAATTAATTAATTATTACTTGCAATTTTAATTTAATTAATGTACTTATTTATTATCAAATTATAATTAATTTATTGTTTCATTTAACTAATATGATATGTCAAAGGGTTGGTATATTTGAAAAGAGACTAAAGACAGAACATATACATTAGTAATTTTAGAGATTAAGGGTAAAGTACTAAATAAAATTATACTAAAGAGTATAATATGATGCAATATAGCAAATCTTAATTTATAAAACTGCTAACCAAAATGAATTCTGCTTAACTAACTCATATTTATCATCCCTAAAAGTGTGAAGTAAAAACCCATATTCAATGTAATTTTTTTTTACTTTTGTCCGTTCAATATTATTGATCAAGATTTAATAATAATAAGATTTGAAAATTGTCCAGATAGGTACAAATGTAAAAATATCATTAAGAAAAATATAGCTCGGTCAAGAAAATATATTACTAATTATCTAATTAGACTCAATTATTTACTATTTTCTCCTCTTCTAAGTACATTCAATTATTTACTTGTCTATCCATAATTCGTTTAATCAATAGTCACGCATCTAAAATTTAAGAATTGAAATGCCATATTTACGTTGCGACAACCAACGTAAATATTAGAAACTAAATATAAACGTAATTAATTTGAAACTTAGAAATGTGATGGAAAAAAGATTTTAATCGAAGGAATTATAAATAACAAGACGATTTTTTTTCCGCTTTTGATGAAATATGTAATTCAACCATTATTCTCTTTCCAGGCAAAGATAGACACATTATTGTGGTTTTTCATGCTCGTGTTTGAAAACGCCATTTTTTTTAATTTTTAAAATTGAAAAAAAAAAACGTCATTTTCCGACATGTAGCATCTAAATTTTTATAAACGTCAAAAAAAGAAGCATTGGTATTTAGTGTTTAGACGATGCATTTCCCAGTTTGTAGAATTGATTAATATGCATGTTTTAATGTATATGACGAAGGAAGTGGTATTACGGAATTGCCCTTGACGGAGGAATTAACCAGAGGAAGGGTATGAAAGGTCAATACGGCGGGACGATCGGAGCCGTCGGATGGAGAATCTGTTTGGGAGGGACGGCGATTGATGGATTTGGTGGGCATATTGTAACTGGATATAACTATTAATTTGTTGGTTTGCGATCCGGGTCGGGTAAAAGCAGAACACAAAGGCCTGCTCCTTCTCCCCTGTTTTCTTCTCTTTTAACTCCAACAATCTAATTTTTATCTGGGAATAAAAAGAAAAAGGAAAATAATGGGAGTCCATTCTAATACTTAAAGTAAGTTACCTATTACTTTCTTTTAAGATGGAAAGATTCGATTTTTTATTTCCACACATTTGTTGAACTAAAAAAAGAGATAATTTTAAATGAGAGGTGGTTTTGATCATGTCAACAAAACTCTCCTCATAGTTTAATTAGGGTTTAGGTTCATCCACCCTTAAAATTTATTAGATCACTCTACCCTACATTTGGTAGATTGAGTTTCTCATTTGTTAAATTTACATGGAGTATTATGCCTCGTATTTTTTATGAGGTAAGATTTTATGACTAGATCAAAATCTCACATTAACCAAGGTAAAAGAAAGATAAAATATGTGAAACCGAAAGCAAAATAATACAACTTTATATCTAAAATAGATAATCTTACACGATTTTGGAGATGCTCGTTGTATGAATCTAACAAGAATGAGGATGCTTTGTTTTGAGATTTTTTTTGTTAATTTTTCCTTTTTTTTATTGTATTATTTAACAAAAATCTTAGCTAAATAACATGTTTCCAACTTATATATACAAATTTGGTTAAGAATAAAAATGTGTTGGATGCAAAAATTTAAGCCATAAATTCATACTAAATTTAGATAAATTATTTCCTAACTGAAACTAATGAAACTAGATAAAACAATTATTTATGTCAGATATAGATTTCACTGGAAGGTAAAAAAAAAAAAATGTCATGGATATAAAGCATTGAAGAAACTCATACACAAACACGCAGGACTCTTGTTTCGAAAAACATGCCCAATAATTGATTCCGTATATACCACCACTTTTCACTTTTTTTTTTTTTTTCCTCTCCTTCTTCTTGGGATAAAAGCAATACATTTACTTTAAATGGAATATTCTGAAATAAAATAGGAATTTCCAAAAGCTGTTGTTTCAGGTTCTAAGTTTGATAAAATTGGATCATATATAGTATTAAAGAGAGAAGGAAAATGAAAAAAGAAGAGAGAGAGGAAAAAGAAAGTGATTTTGGTATCTGAGAGAGGGGATTGTTTTTGTGAAAATGTGATAAAATTGGAGCTGAAAAAGAACAGAAACTCCCTTTGCTTTTTTGTAAGCCTATTGGTATTGGCTGTGGTAGTCAACACCTGCTTCCCACACAAAAAGACGAAAATGGGGCCTCCAATATGCTTCAAAGTTGTAATATTCCAAATATGCCCCAAAACAACCTCTCTTTTTTCCCCTTTTCTTTTATTCCTCATCACCGTTTTCCCTTTTCAATTTTTAAAATTTTCAAACTGAAACTTTAAAATATGCGGAGAAAATTATCTTATATAGTCTCTTCATTATTAATTCATCTCCTAGAGCTTAAATTGTATTTTTTCGTGGGTAAAAAAAAAAATAATAAATAATAAAAAAAGTGGTTCATATTCCTTCTTTTGTTACCGGTCAAAATCTCTTTTACTTTACCGTCTGCTTTTGTGTTGTGAATGATAGGGACATGGTAATAAAATTTTACAGATTTTTCCAGAGCTTTTCTTTCTTTCTTTCTTTCTCTCCTTTATCTTTTTTGTTTTTTGTTTTTTATGTTTTCTTTTCTTTCTGTGTTTTCTGCTGTCCACCAACCATGTTTAAGGTTCTTTCTGAGTGGAATGTTGCTGCATGCAAATAATATATGCATGGAAGTTCTCGTGGAGACAGAAATTCAAATCAGAATGATTTGGGTTTTGATTTTTGAACCCTCTCATTAGAGAATGGGAGGGAAAAAGGGGCTTGAGAGAAATTGGAGAGTCTTTTTCTTTCTTTCTTTCTTTCTTGTGATTATGTACTAATGATGAGTAGTAGAGAATAAGATGATGACGATACAGAGTCGAGTATGGGTCGTGACTTTAGAACGAGCAGAGTGGGGCGATGAGGGCGCCCCACCGTGCTCCGCCTTTTGTTGGGCGAGCAGAGTAGGCATGGATGTTTGGCAAAGGGCTTTGACTCCTGCCAATGCCATATCTCTCTTTCTTTTTCTTTGGCCATTCCCTTTCATTTTCATCAACCTTTTCAGTGAGAAACAAATGTGACAATAGTTGGTGGGTGCTCGCTCTTCTCTACTTCCCCTTTTTCTTTTGCTTCTTTGTCTGCTTTTGATGATTTTTCAACCTCCACACTCATCCATTTCTTGGCATTTTCCCTTCCTTCCCATTGCCCTATACCATTTTTCAAATAGGGTTAACCTATCAATAAATTCAAAAATTTGTATCCGTCATTGATTCATATTTGCTACATATTCCTAACATACGAACTATTTATATTGATCGAGAAGCTAACATGAACATAGTTTAATAGTTAAAATGTTGGATATTCAATCTCTCATCTTCATATTTGTTGTACTCAAACAAAGATCAAATGATCGAGAAGGAAATGACATGGGAGAAGAATCAAATGTAGACCTTGACCTCTTATTGTAATTAATACTATGTAAAACCTATTATTAGATCTAAAAGTTTAAGTTGGTGAGTTGTTTAATTATATACCAAATCGTCCCTAATTTTTAAGTATTTCTCCATTTGATTCTTAATGTTTTAAAATTATTCTCAATTTTACCCGTAATGTATTGAAAATTTGCAATTAGGCCCTTTTATAAAAAATGGTCAATCTTTATTGACAAAGCTTTATTCCGCATTATTTTTTTTATTAATATATTTGGATAGCAAGGATGCCCACTTGAAAAGAAAAAAGAATTTTGTTGATGAGTTGGTCGAATCTTTTGAGGATGAACAAGTTGAATCTCCTGTACTGTCAAATAATATATGAGTAGCAGGTTCAAATACGTTAATAAAACGATACTTTATTTAATATTATTTGGGGTCATCCCACTCCAACTAACACACACCCTATACCATTGATTTTCTTTCTTTTTTTTTTGTCTTGTTTTGTTTTGTTTTTTTTAATCTTTTCTGCACCTTGCTCTAGTTTTTCTCAATGTATACAAAAACAAGACTGTTTTACTTAGGCCCAGAAACCAGAACACAATTTCCATGCATACAGCAAAATATTTGGCATACACCACAAAAGCAAAAAGATCTTAAAAATGGAAGAATTCAGAGCTAATTATTTGTGCCCTATAATTTTAATTGTTCTAGAATATGGTTTGTCCATGAAAATTAACTATAAAAAAAAGGACGAGAACGTTATTTTTTAAGTAAGTCATGATACTCTAACTTGGCCCCCCATAGTATTATCATTACTTTTTAATTCTCATTAATTAAAGCTTATAATTAAAAGAAAAAAAAAAGTGAACCATCTTTGTCCTAACAGAGATAGCTACAAACATTAAAAGAAATAAAAGAAGACTTAGGTTTGTCAGAAGCAGTGGATCAGAATAGTTATATTGAAACCAAACACTGGGTCCACCCAAATAGCGAATCAAGTCACAAACAGTGTATTGGATAAATTAGATTCTATTTTCCACTTGGTTTTAAATATCTTTCGACACGTCAAGATCTTCATCGATATATCTATGTTTTTATGTGATCGACATCGACATGAGAGATAAATTAAAATTTTCATCATAGTACAAAAAAAATCGACAAAATATGAAAAATATAAATTAAATGTCACTAATATATACATAATACTAAGATTAATTATTTTTAACTAATTTAGAAATAGGTTTTTATTTGTTCCTTAAATATTTTTTACGATTTTTTTAAATTTTTCTAACTTTTACAAAAATATCTACCGATATTTCTATGAAATTGAGATCTCGACATTTTCATCGACATCGACATTTAAAATCTTACTTCCACAAACCATTGGAGATAGTTCATAAAAAAGAAAAAAAAAAGAAAAAAAAAAAGAGTTTGTGGTCAATATTTTTAGTGATTTTTTAGTATGTATTTGGTCCAAGGATTTAGAAATTGAATCTCAATATTGTATTTGTTAGAAATCTCTAATAATATATTATTAGAAAATTAGTAATAGTTACCAACTATATATTTAATTAATCTAAAATAATATTAATTAATTTATAAACATGTGTATATATAATCTCATTGGTATATGCCAAGTGGTTGTGCCATATCATATATTCATAATATCACAGGAGGGAATAATATAATATAAATAAGCACATGAGAACGATTGGTGGGATGTCACTGACCAAAGTTTGTCTTAGGCAGAGATGTGAGATGTGATGTGCAATTGCCAAAACACCAAGCTCCACAAACAGACATAATTCAAAGCTAATTCCCTGTTTTAATTTTATATATTTGCCATTATTATTTATTTGTATAAAACATAAGACAAAAAACATCCACCCCTAGAATCAGGTTTACGTGTAACAATTCGACTACTTTTATAATATAAAATCTTTGCATTGTCGGAAACTTTGTACTAAAACTACAATTAAGCCTAAAAAAGGCATCATTATGAATAATATACATGATGAGTCCATCTCACCATTACTGTCTCAAAAGAGAGATGGTTTAATCTCCACTCAATAATTGTTTTCAAGATCGTCTGATACCTCAAAGAATAAATCAACAATTATTAAATTAAAAGAAACACCGGAAGAATAATTTTAATGTAAGTAGAAAAGACATTTTGTAAAAATGATTTTTCAATAGTTATTTTAATGTTTGTTTATACACTCCTTCAAGTGATTTTCATATCATATAGTTAAAAGTTATTTTGAATAATCAATATTTTAAATTTAAAGGGAGAATTTGAAAAAAGTTTTAGAGAGGGTTAATTTAGAGAGAAAAACAAAATAGGGAAATAAATTTTAGAGGGAGAAATCAATTTTGAAAGAGATGGAGAATCAATTCTCTTACCATTGATCATGTTTGTCAAATTAGAAAATTGATTTTAAGAAAATTTAAAATCATTTTATTATTTTAAATTTATTTTTAACATATCACTTACATGGTGATTTTGAAAAATTAATTCTACTTAATTGTTTTTTTTAAATTATTAATACTACTATCATCCTCAAACACGCACTAAATATTTAGAGAGATTATACAAATTTTATAGAGAACAAATCAAATTAAAGATAAATAAAATGAGAGACACACGAATTTTGGAAAGAAAAATAATTTTCCTCAAAATTTAAGGTGGAAATGAGGGGAGACCATTTTGAAATTTAACCATTTAGAAAACTAATTACTTTTTTTGTTTTACCATTATTACTTTCTCCCCCAAGTGGTTGACCGGAATCATTTTCAATTTTTCTAAAATTTATTGAGATTCTTAAGACTTATTGTCAAACATATGTATTTTAAAATGGAAGTTATATGGGTGTTGGTAAAAGTTATCAAAAATTACTCCCAAACATACTTTTATAATTAGTATTTTATATACTTTACGAAATTTATGATCAGGAAAATAAAAATATAACATGAATTTAATTTCATATAAATAATGGGATTAAGATGTAGAAAATTGAGTTAAATTTAGGTTAGAAAAACGTTTGAAATAGTGATTAATAATAACTACCTCCGAGATTCAAGATTAAGAACATGTTTGGAAGTAATTTTAGTATGGTTAGAATCTCTTCTACTAATGTCAAAATCACTACCACATTTTAATGATATGTTTGGCAATAATTCTCAAGTTCCAAAATCACTTTCAATAATTCCCTCGAAGGTGATTTCAAAGTGATTTTTGGTGAAACAAAAAAAGAAAAGAGAAAGGAAAAAGGAACTTAATTTTTAAAATGATTATTGTTTTAAATTTCAAATTTGTTATTCTATTTCATGTCATTTTACCTTAAAATTTAAGAAATTGTATCGTTTTCATTTCTAAAATTGATGTCACTCTGTAACTTTATTTTTCTTCAATTTCGTTTATTCTCTCTAATTATTTTCCCTAAAATTTTTGTAATTTCTCCATAAATTTGTAGTTATCATTTATTTTCTAAGTTTATCTTTTTATCTAAAAATTTTTGTTTCTCATTCCCTAAAATTTCTCTCCCTAAGATTTTTGTTCCTCTTGAACTTTTCTCTCTCTAAAATTTTTTGTCAAATTCTTTCTTCAAACTTGAAATAATAATCATTCAAAATCATTATTAATTATATAAAAATCACTCTTTTCCCCCTCTTCCCTTGGAAAAATTATATAAAAATCACTTGAAACTATGTGTAACCCTAAGTTAAAATAATTATATAAAAACCACTTTAACAAAATAAATTATCATTAAATCTCTTTTGCTAAAATCACTCTTTGTAAAATCAATCATAAACGTATCCTAATCGAAAAGACTTTTGATAGGTAAGAGAGATAAAAATAAGAGTGAAAAAAGTAGAATGTTTTCTTCTTTCAAAAAATAAATAACGATAAACTTTTAGGAAGATTCATATTTTTCGTGGAAGATATATATTATTGAGTGTAAATGGCTCAACTACCGTGGGGTCAAAATATTCAATCGGAAAAAAAGAACAACAAAATTTTACAAAACAAATAAATAATCCTGGTTCATAGACTAAAGTGGAGAAACGAGGCTGGATTAGGATTATTTCCAATTCTGGCCCAAGCCCACAATGGGGGAAAGGAAAATAATAATAAAGAAAAAGGTTAAATTTTGATTTTATACTCTATTGGATAACGTTTATGTTTTCTCATTTTCAAGGAAGAAAAGTAGAATTATATGGCTGTGATATTTCATGATAAAACAATACTTTTATTTATGTTTTGGAACAAATTTGAATATAAACCATAAAYAAGAAACATAATACTTGATAAATGCTAAAGCTTTTGAATAAATTTGGGAACGTAATGAAAACATTACAAAACGGATCCTATATTTCCACTTATTTCATTTCATATTCCCTCCTAAACATCAAACCACATCAAATTGAACTTATTGATGAGTTAAAAGATTTGAACTTTTACAAAACTGGAACCTCCCAATTCAGATGGTAAGCTTAGAAAGTGGTAAAACCAGAAGAATGTTTGAAGGGTAAGTTGAGAGAGGCAAATATCTCCCAAGTATGACAAAAAATATATAAAAGAGAGCAGCGAAGTAAAGAAGAATTAATAGAGGGGGAAGAAAAAAGGGGTCACGTGGGAAGAAAATTCCAAAAAAAAGATCACATACATAAAATAAAAATGAAAAGGGACCAACAAAAAAGAGAGAAAATCAGCGGATGATATTGATGGCTACACAGCAGAGAAGGACGTCTAGCTGTTACTCTGCTGCCACCCTCCCCACTGTTTAAATGCCTTCTGAAATTAAAATTAAAAAAAAAAAAAAGAAAGAAAGAAATTAAACTAATTAAATCTTCCATCTTTTAACCTCTTGTATTTGTCACTGTCCTACTCTACTCTCTAGGATGCCAACCCTCCATCTCTCCCTCCAATGACATGTCACATTACATCTGTCATTTCTCAGCCAGAAAAACAAAAAACTATATTTAATTTTCAAATAACAAACTAGTTTATTCATTGAGTGAATTCTTGCGTTATCGCTTCCTTCCCAATAAATGARTTAAATTTGAGAGAGGGTTTGGAAAAGGAAGGGGTGATGAGTGATATCCATCCCAAAAGAGTGAAAATTTAAAGAGGGCAGGCGTAGGAGGAGGGGAGGGGAGCAGACGCTCTGAAACAAAAAATTCAAAGCATACGTCTCTTTCCTACGACAGTGGGTGGTTGCTCCTTTTTTTACTCTTCAACAAATATAATTATTATAATACACACTCTACACTATCTAGTACAAACAACAACGCAACAAATGGGTTTTATATTTTCCATTGCTTGTAAATGGAAGAGAGCCATGAAAAAAAGCTTACTTTTTATGGAAATTAAGGAAGGGTGGGGGCAGGAATAGGATTAGGAATGTGATGAAAAAGAAAGCATATCCATATCCACACCCACAGGTTGCATTGGTTTTTGACCAACGGGTAAGCAAAAGATTTTACCAAATTAAGCCGCTTTGTTTGTTCTGTTTTGTGGGTATATGGAAACGGCTCATATTCGCTTTGCTCACTACTCCTCTCCAAACCCTTTTTTTCCCTTTTCCTCTCTGCCCTTTTGTCATTCGGATCTCACCAAAGATTTCCTGGTCTTTGTTGTGTGTGGCTCAGCTGCAGCTGCACAGGACATAACCCTCCATTTCTGGGGACCACACACATTCACCTCATACCATTCTCCATCTCCATATATAATTACCTGATCATAGCCGCATGATGCATCATCATCATCATCATCATGCGGTGGTCAACGGTGATTGGAATAACTAATTTTTAAAAAAGAAAATTTTAAAATTGGGGGCTTAAATGAAATGATTGAAAAGGGGAAAATGGCAGATTATGGGGGAGGGATGGGATGAGACAGCTTAGGCATACATTTGTGCAGAGAGAAAAATTTACAGTCGCAGCCGCAGGCAACAGGCTGCGCCCACAGACACCTTCAACGGAACCAGTCCCTCCTCTATCTTTTCCAATCACAACTCTTTTCCTCTCTTTTTCTTTTTCTTTTAAATCGTCTGATTTCATTTCAAAACACTAATATATAAATACGAATCAAATCACGTGAGTTGAGTTCGAAATTGGAATAAAATTATGTTGACATTTTATTTTGTTTGGCTAATAATGAACCTGTATTGATGTTGTCAATAAGATATTTAATTTAAAATTAGATATTATGTTGTGATGTTAAGATTGTACAGGCAATTTAAATTGATGTTGTCATGTTGAAAATATGAAAATTTTTACTATTTTTTAGTTGTTGTCTATGTATGTATAATTATAGCTCAATCTCTTTTTTTCTTTTTCGGAAATTGATAAAACTATTCACTAACTAATAACTGTTTGAATCCGTTGCTTGTGTTGACAGGGCCGGCCCAATGATGAATTTGGAGACATGGTCGATAAATGTTGGGCCTGTTCGGATTTAAGGGAGCGGGCCCAATGGAAAGGGCCGAAACTTTGGAAACCTGACCTTGTGAAGGCAGCTTGCGGGCCCCGTCCGTTACCTCATGGCCCAATAAGACATGTAAGCTACGGAAACCAGGCCCAAATCCATTCAACGTTTACACGGCCCAACTCTGAAAAATACCCGTGCCCCATATAGGGTACAAACAACGGCCCACAATATATGCCATTGTAAAACCTGCTGTTGAAACATCTACTCATTCTCTAGTTGGTTAGAAAAAAAGGTAAAAACAATCCTTTGTAATTGGCTTTATTATAAAAGAATAATAAGAATTCTAGAAAATTTTCTAATTCCTCCAAATTTTTTAAAAATTATAAATTTTGAATTTTTTTGTTCTGACAACTTTTTTCTCCTCTAATTTTCCACTAAACCTTGCTTAAGTTTATCATGCGTCAATTTTCATTTATCATTGAATGAAAATCTAAATTAAAAATGTTAAAAATCAAAAGTAACTAAATTAAAGACTAAAACATATGTTTAGTATCTTCCATGGTCAAAATTTTTTCGCATTGAATGAGCATAATTCTATAAGTAACTTGACTTTCATTGAAATTAGACAGATTTTTATAGACCTTTTACATTTTATTTTATTTTATTTTTTGATAAATTTAATGAGCAAACGTAACAGAATTTAAAGAAGGGTTAGAAAGAAAGGTTGTAAAATCTATATTGAAAGTTCAAAGTTCAAAGTAATGAAATTAAAAGTTGTGCGAAAATGATTCATGTTGTTGCTTCTCCTTAAATTTCTCTCCGCCAGTACACCTACCAACTTAAGTATGGGTGCCATTTTGCATGGTCAAATGGAGAAGTATTAATATCTGAATCCATCTCAGTATTCACAATACACTGAAAGAGTTGACCATTCATCTTAAATTTTATAACAAGACAGACCTATTGAGAATCTACCTTGTCTGCTGACTTCTTCCACGTCGATAAAATCGAGAAATCTAAACACTGCTAGACAACCAAGACCAAGAGAAGTCACTATTGATTATTGAACTTGCCTTGCAGGAACCAATTAATTCACAGGATTACATAAATCAACAAAACTTGGATCAGAGAAATACACATTTAGTTTATAAGTATCTAATTTAGGACTCTTACCAGTTAGTTTATAAGGTCCCTTTAAAGAAGCAAATGATACAAGGCAAATGGAGGATGTTTATCCATCATCACCACCTTCTTACCAATGATGTCAACAGCTGCACCAAAGTTACAAAAATAATTGTCTGTTAGGATTAAGTAACCAGAAGCAGTTGCCATGGATGAAAAAGCACCAAAAGAAAGCAAGTGGAATAAGAAAGAAATGCACATTGCAGAATAATATGAAAATGAAGCCTTTTCTCCGAGCACGTATCCTAAGCCAACCAAAGTGTTAACCCAAATGCAGTTCATTTCAACTTCAAAACAGAAATAACCAGTTTGCAAAGAAGCATTCATAGTGAGGAATGGCATAGATAGAGATTTGATGGATGTTCAGTTAGAGTAGAAGCTTCTGCACCTCAAATAATTCAAATGGGTTGCCACGCTGATATACATCGTTCTTCTTGCTGGCATTGGCTGGGAAAACTTTATACAGTATTGCTCTCCATCCGATGAGCAAGACAGCCGTGCTTCCCATTGTTACTCCTATGAAGTTATACGGCGGAAGATGACCAGATGTTGCTGCACGTATTATTAGACCTAGCTGCCAAGGCATTCAAAGGAAAGTGCGCTTTGGTGCTGATGATAAGATACAGGAACTATCTATGACTTTGGAATCCATAAGATGATCAAGATACAACCTCATCATGGTATCATTATTTATAATGAGTTACAGTCCCTCTCCTTAAGGGCAATCAAACCGGAATTATTTTGTGATGCTGTTCTTAGACTCTTAGTGCAATAATTAAAAACTACCATGTGAACAATCCAACTCTAACATTTTTCTTTTCAAAACGGAGGAAGCCATCACTTTTCAGCAAATGAAGCTTTTGTCCAAGTATTTGTGTGCTTCAAACTACTTCTTGAATAAGTACTTTAGCAAGAGTCATTCAACTACAAGCACTTCAGTTCTTACTGACTAATTAGATTGATGTTCGTTTTATATTTTTAAAAGTGCTTCCAGTCTACCACTTGAGGCAAAATCACTTTACAAATACTTCTTTACAAAGCATTTCAAGGTGCTTTTGATTTTAGCACTTTATCGTCTCATTTTTAAGATACTTTTTTTTTTTTTTTACTTTTTTTCATAGAACTTTATTACTTTAACATGAAATTCTGTAGGGAAACTGCTTTTGGCCATAGCACTTTGCATAGTGGAAAGCACAAGCCTTACTCGGATAGTGATTCAAGCTGAAATTTCAAACGAGAAGTCTACTTCAGTCTAGTAACAAAACCAAAACCCGTTCAACTTTGGAATTCAGAACTAAGAACAAACACAATAAGGTTAAAAAAACTTACTGGAATCCCCAAAGCCCATGATTTAGAAGTTGCAATAACAGCTTTGGAATAACCATTTATACCCCGTCCATCCTCTCCATAACCTCCGAGAAAGTAAGCACTCAGAAACCAACCTATAATAATCGACTTCCAATGGTTCAGCGAGCAAAAAACCAAAGATTCAACTTCAAATTATGGCGCAGAAACGTACCAGCAATAAAAGGGTCAGCAGTGCGCAACGTCTCGAAATCGAAAACAGGGAAACCATGACTGAATCTTCCTATGGAGGAGAACAAAAGCAAGGCCAATACATCTCCACCAGCGAGCAGAGCCACACGGCTGAAGAAAAACAGAACCACAGAACAACAAATCAAATTCACAACCGAAAAAAGAAAAACAAACGACCTAATTTATGTATCGAAGGAATCGTCAGAATTTACCCCCATTTGCTCAAACGAGAAGACGTATCGGGTTTGTCAAATTGAATTACACCTTCCAACGGAACATTCTCATCGCCGACGAAAACAGTTTGGTCAGTGGGAAAAGGAGGCGGGGTTGGGGATGTGGAGAGAGCCTGTTTGGTCGAATCGACGCTTCCTTCGGCTTTGGAGAGACTGATGTTTAGGGGTTTCGCAGGATTTCTTCTGGGAATAAATTTAGAGCGGCGGAAAGGATTAGGGTTAGAGAATTTGAGAGCGGGAGGAGTGGAGAGGGAGAATCTTCTCGCCGGTAGAACTCCGGCCGGAGCTTGGCTCAGAGGCAACATTTTTGCTTTGCCTCGCTCGCCTTCACCAGTAACCTGTATTGCTGGCTGGCTCCTATTATCCTATACACCACAAAAATTGACGGCTCTTTTTATGTATTTTTTGAACTCTATTTAGTGGACAAAATTCTTTTTGGGATTAATCATATTTAACTCGAAAAAAATCAACTATACTAGAGGTCGGAGATGTTCCCCTCAAAATAATTAAAAAAAAAATGTTCCACACAATAATATTTGTGATATATGTGCAATTTGACATATAGATAGTGACTAGTAAGTTTTGATTGATAACCAGTGCATAATTCAACGATTATATTTATTATACTGAACAAAAAAAGATTAAATTCTAATTATCTTCAACCAAAAAGAATTATTACTCTTTTATTGGGAGCCATTTTATTCGATTTTATGACAAAATAAAACATAAAATTATCACTTGAATTTTAACAGTTTTAAAATATATATATATAAAATTTTGTTAATTAACTGATTTTAGCGTTAGCTACTCTTTTCATTTGGAATAATATTTCGGAAATGCTTTTAAAATTTCAAACTAACAGAGATGTGATAAAGAGAAGATATATAAATTAAAGATAAAATTGCATTTAAACTTTCTTGATGAAAATAGAATAAAAAAGGTTGACTCTAAGAACACGAAAGCATGATTTACAGTAATCTGAGTGAAGTATTCACATGCATGATAAAAGCAAAAGGGTGGCCAATGCCTATGTTTAGTTCTCAAAAACTTTTTTACTTCCTCATTTTCAACCCGCGAACTAAACACCTCCTAATGTCATATCGCAAACACGTCGCAACTAAAATTCAGAGCTCATGAATCACAATCTCTGTTCTGAATTTTGATGAAGAAGATCACATGAAACAGTGGCTATAGCAGCTGGTTGCTTAAAGAAAGAAAATAAGCTGCCTTCTGGTTTCTGATACGGTGGGTGCATATTCTCTGTTGGATGATTCCACAGAAAGTTCTAACGAATGGAAATTATGAGCATCAAGAGTGGGTGGGATAAAAAAACAAAACAAAACAAGAAGTTTCACAAACAGAAAATGAACTTTTCTGACAAACTATTATGGAAGTCTGCACATACACAAACATATAGTTTAAATTCTTCTTCCACCTGTTTCTTAAACACTGGGCAAAGATTTAAGAAGAATTCACAAAAGTTGACCCCAAACGATCGCTGCAATGGCTGCTGCCTCCTCCTCCTCCTTCATGAGTCTTATTGTTCTCTGTTCTGGGGCTGCTCCCTGTGCTGCTGTTTGAGAAAGAACCAAACGCTGTTTTCTGCAGAACCCCGGTTGGCGATGACCCTAGCGACGGGCTATTGTCCCACCCTTCTGTCATCAGGTTAAGTATCGACGAGCTCTTCAATTCCCCGCCATTGTTGTTCGTGCTATGCAGAACCTCCCCAAGCGGGCCGCCCATGGAACTCTCCCACGATATGGGGATCCAATTTGCCTGCCTGTTGTTTGGTTCATCCATCACGTTCCCCACTCCCAACCCCATCTGAATTGGGTCCACCTCCTGCGACGACTTCAACGGCGAGAGGGTAACTTTCTCATTCGCCGGGGACGAGGTCGAGGATCTGAAATCCGAAGTCGCCATTGGGATTGATATGGATAGCTGAGTCCTATCAGATTGGAGGTCGAGATTCGAGTTGGACCAAGAAACCGAAGAGGTATCAGATTGGTTCTTGGGCCAATTGTTGAAGAATTGGCGAAGTGAATGCTGGGATTGGTCAACTGCTTCTTGGGTAGTGATGCCCTCGGAAGGATTGAAAGTTCTGTAAGTCATTAAAGAAGAGGTCTTCTGAGAAGAGTTGAGAAGGAAACTGGAAGATAGAAGCCCAAACTCTGTTCTTGATGGTTCTTCAAATGGGTTCTGCTGTTTCTGCATTGCAAATGGAAGCTGCGGCTTGGATTTCATGTCAATGGCAGGAGACAGAACAGAGAGACCAGATGATGTTGTTGTATCATGCAACCCATTGCCCCCATTCTCTTTGTTCATTATAAACATTCTGTACAAACAGGAAAATCATAGAATTTCCAAACTCAGCCAAGAATTTTATATCAAAATCAAATAATCAAACATGCCAGCAGTTCTCCTATAATGCTTTTTCTTAGAGGCCGAGTTAGAACTATTTGAAAGTTCAGTTTAGTGGGACAAATTAGAAAAAGAGTTGAAAATTAAATTGCAACTTTAGTAAATTTTGTGTCTAATAACTAAAAATCTGTGTATAAAGGGTCATTTTTCTAAAATTTACAAACTTATTATTCACAAAATTGAAGGATTTCGAAATCTATCAGATACAAAAAAAAGAAAATGGAAGTTTTAAGAATCTACACATGTAATTGAAACTCTAGGACCTATCATATAAATAACTGAAAGTTTAGTATTTCGCCTACAACTTTTGCCGATGAGGAAAGTTAATGAAAACAAAATAATATTTTTTTTATCAATGATTGAAGTTTCAAGATTGGGATTGGATTTGTCCAGTAATGGGAATCATGAACAGTACTAATTCTAGACGATTAAGACACATGATGGGCATGGACAGTAATTTTCAGAGGGTGGTTTATACCTGTTGATTTGAGCGGTGGCGGCGGAGGGAGTAGGCTGAGATCCAGCGCCGGCGCGGTGGAGGTTCTTGAAGTTTTGGTTCACAAAGGAGAGGCTGTTGGATGAACCGTTGCCGGGCACCGCCATGGAAGAAGCTGATGGCAGCTTACTAGAATTAGTCGCGGTGGTAATATTGGAGGCTCCGGCAACGGAGTGGCCGGATTGGCCTTCCACAGGCTTTCTTGAACGGTGGCGGCCTCTGTTCATATGCCGTTCACAGTACTTCTGATCCGCTACTGCGTCTCTCGAGCACCGCCATTT
>NW_019104491.1:4363215-4376709 GCF_001995035.1 Momordica charantia
TACTCACCTTTTATACTTCCTATATCTATATATCCTCAAATAAATTACATAAAATTACAAATATTGTATTTTTCTTAAATGATAACACAAACATACCATATAATTTTTTTGAAATTTACTTTTTTTTTAACGGTATGTTGTTTTCTATAATATCTTTCAATTTTCGCAATTATATATATATATATATATATATATATATATATATATATAATATTTTTTACCTACACATATCATATGTGTATATAATTAAAAGATATTTTAATTATATACATATATATAATATATGATATTTTAATATTATATATAAAATATATGTTTTAACTCAAACCTATGAAAGCGATTAATCAAAATTTCGGACCAAAATCATATGTATATATAATTAAAAGAGATTTTATCTTTATACATTTCACCACTAGAAAAAGTGATTGCCTCACCATATGCAATACATTGAATATAATTGGATGAGAGGAAAGTCATTTGCGTTTATCTTTTATTTACACCACCATCTCACACCCATTTGGCTTTTTGCTCGTGGGGCAATTTGGGGGATTTTATAAATTAAAAAATATATATATACGAGTTTTTATTATTATTATTATTTTTTCCTTTTGGCTTTTTGACTCATCCCTTGCATGTGGGAGAATATTTGGGTAAATCGTGGTGTGCCACTTGAAATAACTTCAAGATTGGGATTGCTTAGCTTTGGGTCGGTTTCTTCCATTTTTGAGTTCATCTTTTTTTCCTCTTTTTTAATTTCAACCACATGAAGATGTTTGTTTGTTGTTTTATCTCCAAGTCTTTTACAATTTTTTTTTTAATTCCTTGCCATCTTATCTCCTCTCCAGGATTATGTTCACATTTCTAACACCTACATAACCAGACTAAATTAATAATGACTTTTAATACGACATCAAAGTTGGAGTTATTAAATCTAAATCTATTCATAATAGAAAAATATGATTTAAAATTTATAACACATTTTTTAGCTTCAATATTGCTCTATGAAATTTATTGAAGATTAATAGTTCTTTTTATTGTTTTAACATTATGATAAAGAAAAAAAAAATCACCCATATGAAACCAAAAGCATAGATATTTAATGCGTGCATGGCTAATACTTCAATTATTAATAAAGTGTAATAATTCACATATATATATCTACACATGCATATGAACAAAGATTATTCGTCTTTACTTGAAATCCCACGATATGGTCACACCCCCCTAGGCCAATGGGTTTTTAGGACATGACCCTACAATAAACGGGTATGGAACTTTGATCGTTCATGTCACCCTAATGCCCAACTTTTTCATGGTCGACCTACACTCTTCCACGGTGCCGGGTAACTTGGCTCCCCCCATCTTCCTCATTGTGCCCTATATATCCCTTTTGGGAGACATAACGCTCATCTCCAAATACACATCAATTTTTTATCCTTTTGGCTACTCTATCGAGTTTGACACATTGACAGGTTTAATCATCGTGTCCCGTCAATTATTTTATACATGTTAAGTTATCTATAATATAAGATTAAATTTATCGTAATTCATCGATTTAGATGATTTAACATGGTATTAAAGTAGAATGTGTATATTTGAACTTCTTCAGTATTATTTTCTCCCTATTTAATATTTGATTACCACTTGTTGGGCCTTTTGTAAATTTTCAAGCCTACAAATAAGAGGGATGTTTAATATTTTTAACATTTCGTTGAATTAAGTTTAGGTTTAAACTTTTGAGATGATTGAACATAAAATCATATAAATATACTGTAAAACAGTGTTTAGTTTTTACATGCATGAAACAAATTAATACATGTGTGTGTGAAGCTCACAAATGCTTAAAAGTATTAAATAGGTGCACGTATAAGAATTAGAAATTTAACTTTCTATAGTTATTGAGGGTAAAAATTTTAGGGAAACAATCTTGACGAAATTCTTACGATTTTATAGAGACTCGTGTTTTTTTTTTTTTGGTGAATAGTCGCTTATCAAGATGAATAGTGGAAAATTGAACTCGAACGGTCCAAATCCATGATGAGGAAGTGTGGTCTTGTCCCTTGGGGATTGAGGTAAGTAAAACCAAGAGGGAAAAAAAGTGAAGAGAGCCTTGTAATTAAGAGTTGAGTTACCCCCACCTCCCTTTTTAGCATTGACCAAGCATTGTCACGTGCCAGAAAGACCATATAGAATTAATTCAATTAGGGCTGTGGCTGTATATATAAGCTTTAAGGTAAGATTTTTGCATTGAATTTCCAAATCCTGAGAAATGGATAAACAGAGTGGGAAAAAACAGTGCATTATTTGGTACTGTTTTTTCACTGAAATGCAAAAGAGAGTAATAATAAGAACAAATAACAATAATAGCAAGAGATATGGTTGCCACTCAATTTGCAGACAAAAACCCTCCCTCGCATTAACTCTGTAATTACCATTGTTCTGAGTACTGACCCTTTTTTTTTAATTGCCATCACCCATTGCTCGCCTCCTTCACACTTTACTTTTCTCATTCAATTATTATCTACCCTATATTTTCTCTTCTCCCATTTAATTTACGCTCCCTGCCTTAAATTCCCATTTTAAAACATGTTGGACTTTTTCAAGCTCAATTACCTCCAGTAACTCTCTCACGTGGAACCCACTCCGTAAAATAATAAATTGACAGTGACAGAGCTAAAATTTTGCTAATATTTGTTCGGTATTTAAAAAATAAATACAATTGTATTATTATGTTTTGTTTTTCTGATTTACCCAAGGAAGGTTCGGAAGTATTCCAAGTACATAGAGTCAGATTGTTAAATAAATTCTGGCAATGTCTCCCATTGTTGAGGAAAACGTTTGGAGATTGGTACGAAAATAAATGACCAACAATAATAAAGGGAAAATTTTTCTTCTTCTTTTCGCAATATTTTGTAAGCTCAGCTGTGGTTGCGTTGAGGTTACATTATGTCTTTTTGTTTAGTTTTGTTGTGTCTCTCGGGCTTTTGGTCGCATTGGTCCTCTAATTTTATTTGTCCTAAACCGGCCACACATCCCCCCTTTTTCCCTTGTGGTTTCCCCCACCCCCACCCAAAAGACATTCAACATTCCCATATCTTTTTCATACTTTTAATTATTCTATTAAGAGTCTAAATTTTCAAAATATTCAAACATAGGTTTAACTTTTATTTTGGTCTATGTACTTTCAAAAAATTTTATTTTTGTACCTTCAACTTTTGTTCTTTTTAGTTTTTTACTTCAAGAATGTCAGTGAGAGGTCCATGTACTTTTAAAAAATATTTTAATATAAATTTATGGCTATATTTCAAGAAATTAAGTGGGTGGAGTATTATCGTATTCAAATTATAAACGAAAAAATTAGATAGAGGAAGAACACTTATAATGAATAAAGCACTTCTCAATTTGAAAAGATAAATTGATAGATTAAATAAATTTAATTAATCGTAACGGGGACTTCCGACTAGTGAGCAGGGAGAGGAGAATGGTTGATTGAATTTGGAAGAAGAGTTGGGAATCATGGAAAAGCGTGCAAATGGAATGGAGATTTTTAGTTTTGATTTTGGAAGGCGGTGGCGTGGCGGTGCTGGCATGGGGGAGCATACTCTTCTAGCTTTTGTATTGTATTGTATTTTGTATTTGTATTTGTATTTGTATTTGTATCCTCCTCTCTTGTCCTGTCCTTTCAACCCACCGCGTACGCCCTACGCGCCTCACTGTCCTGGGCAATGCCATGATTGAGAGCGCGCGTGTGCTCACGCTCTGCGAGCTGTTGCTTAGCTGGACAAGACAGTGAAACAGCCCCAGAATAATTTATTTAATTTTTTCAAAACAGACAAATGAATAGAAAAAAAGAAAAACGAGAAGCAGTAAAAGTAAAGCAAGTAACCCACGTCAAACGCATCTCATGATTTCAAATTCAATATATTGGAATCCTCAGGCTCAGAGTGGGAGTCGAGAGAGACGGAGAATTGTGACGTTGACGTGTCAACAGCGGGTGTGGACTTTGATAGTGCCACGTGGGGGCCACCCCTCCTCCCCAATCCCCTTTGCCAAATTACCAAAAACTCCTCCCCAGATGGGAATAGAGGAAGCTAGCTTCCCTTTTACCGACAGGCATGGGCTCGGCCCCACCCGCGATCCTTGTCCAGATTTGCGTCACCCCCCGCCCCTATAATCCAACGGCCCCACTCCCACGCCCACCGCTGCCCCTAATGTACTGCCATATCCCGTATTATATTTTTATTAGCTCTTGTAAAATTTTATACATAATAGAAGCATTTCAATATGCAAATTTATCTCTACATCCCAATAAAATCTAGTGAGTCAGGTATTATATTAAAAGTTTGATGGAAATAAATACGATATAAATGTTCCATTTTCTTAAGAAATCTAAGCATTTAGCCACTAACTATATTTCTTTTTTTTTTTTGAACATTTTCAAAATCAAAATAAATTTTTTCTTTCTTGTTCCTGTTTCCAACTTATTTCATAATATTTAAATTCATGGATGTTGAAGCTATATAATTCATCTTTTTTTTATTAAAAATGAAGAAACAGAAATATTGCCAAACGGATCCAAAATAATTTAAATAGTTCTTTTTAAAATATATAACAACTAACATAAACATTACGAAAATACATAGATTCAAATAAATGAAAATCGAAAATATGGATTATCAAGATAGAGAAATGATATATATATATAGAGAGAGAGAGGTAGGGAATGATATTAAAGGTATTTATTTAAATTTATATTTGTTGAGCATCCATATGTGTGGGGGTGGGGAGTGGGGCTTATCCTCTTGGAGGGAAATGGGAGGAGGGTAAAGTTTGTCGGATGAATGTATGTATATACAGCGATGTCACCTCAATGCAGTTAGCAGCTTCAGTAATTTCCACTCTTTTTTTTTTTTTCTTTTAGAATCTCCAGAGGACTATTTTGTTTTAACCACACAAACCCACTTTTTATTTTTTTATTTTTTTCTTTTAGTTTCTTTCGTACTTGCTATAAAAAAAGTAGAAGTTGATAAAATCGCAATCATTTTCAAACCTAGTTCTCAAAAATAGTTTCTCTTTGGGATTAGTTTTGAGCGGATATTGAGAGCAGTTTGATAAAGTCTTTTCTTTATTGTTTTCTCTTAATTATATTTGATAATTTTTTTATTGAAAAAAGGTTAACTAATCAATTTTAAATTCAAAAAGTAAAAATAATACTTTTACTTATATTTTGAAAAAAAAAATGGAAGCAAGAATTAAAAGAGACATTTTTGTTTCCAAAATTTTTATATAATTTTAAAAATGTTTCCAAAAAATAAGAAACAAAAAATATAAATGGTTGTCAAATATTTAGATTGTCACTAAAATAAAAAATAAAAAATAGTTATAAACCAATCCTAGACAGTTGCGTGCGCTTTGTTCAGCTTTTTCAATTTCGAATTACATAAAGCTATGTTTGGAAGTTTGGATTAAAAACATATGAGGTCAAACAACTAAACGAGACGTGAAGGTGGTTTTAATTATTAAACACTTTTTACAAAGTGTTTATTATTAGAGTACTGCCAAAGTTAAAATCTCATTTTTGGTGTTTGAATTTTTGAACGGGATTGAGTAGACAAATGGATGATATTCATATGATAGTCGATCATTAGTTTTCTAGTAATTATTTAAACACGTGGATAACAATACTTCAAATATATACATCCGTTGATGTATAAATTCGACCCATCAAAATTACCAAATTTACACAAGTCTTCTAAAATAAAAGTTAGGATTCGATGCGAAGCATTCAAAATAGAAATATTATACATCGGTGTATTAGCCACACAGTCTAATGCTTAAGTCAGAATCAAAATCTTATTTGAAGCATGGCAAAAAGTAAGATTTTGTAGCACCAAGCCTTTGAACAATACAGACATTATAATAAATAAAAGTTAGAATTCAATCAACCAAAATGAATGTTTTGAAAATAGAATGAGTGATGATATAGTATTTAGAAGTTTATTTTATTTAAAAAGAAAAATGGTTATTGCAAGGAGGAAGTGAGAGAGTGAGTAAAAGTAGAGGGAGGGTGAGAGGCAATAAAGAGAAGCACGTGAAAGGGTGGGAAATTCAAAGTAGTTGAGGGAGGAAATAGAATGTGTGCTGTTCTCAAATCTCACCCCAACTTTTCAAATATATTGCAAATTCCATGGCCTTTGCCTTTGCCGCTACCCTATACCATTCTGTACCCCTTTTTACTTACTTTAAAGTTTAAACGCAGTCAAACTAAATCAAATCAAATCAAATCAAATCCAGACAAAACACAGATACAGTTAAAACTAAAAAGATTTCTGTAACTTCTCAATTTTAACCTTTCACGGTGGAAATTCTTGGCCCATCAAGCTCAGGATTAAAAAGGGGCTGGAGATTGGAGAATATATTAAATATTACGCAGTGAGAGGCCGATAGAGGAAGAAGGAAACAAATTAGGTATTGCTTGGGCGAGAAATAGAATTGGGAGAGTCACGTGACAAGTGGGAGTTCTTTTAATGTGGCTTTTGGAATTAAAAAATTATTATAAAGTAATTAAATAAATCTTTTTAGTTTAGGTCTTAAGATCTGGGTATTTTGTTGCTGACTCAAAAGATCACTTTACCCCTTTGCTGTTTTATTTATTTACTTGAAAAAAAAAAAAAAAAGATGTCCGTAGGAAGAAACCGTTTGACTGAGATTCCAAGGCTACACAATAGACATGCATTGGAAATTACACACGCATACATATAATAATATTAACATTTTTTTTCCTTGGACCTATCATGTCTTTTTTTAAATCCAGAGTTAGATTAGAAGTTAATTTATTATATTATATTCCCTCGCTCACATGGCTTCACACATTATTTCATTTCTTTTTTCTCCAAATCAATATTTAATCAAAAAGAAGATCACAATTTTACTTAAATTACAAATCTACTTGGTTTCATAGTTTTGGAACTCTCAAATTTACCTATAACCTAAAGATATATTTGTAAAGGTTCAAACTTTATTAATAGAAATTATGAATATAGTTGGTAAGGGTTGTAGAATCGATGGTGGTTTGGTTGTGCAATCCCAAAGGCATGTCTTTTTTGTAACTCTCGACAAAAACAAAACCGAGGAGAAAATTAAAAGTAATAATTTAATTAGTGTGGTAATTATATATAATTAAATTAGTTTAAATAGGATTTAGGAGGAGGGGGAGGTAGCTAAGGGCAGGGTTGTCTCTTCGCAGAAACCGAGGGGCTGGGGCTGGGGCTGGGGCTATGGGCAGGCTCCAAGGTAAGGTATTAATTTTTTAGGGCAGTCTTTCTTGGCTTCTCAATGCGTTTTGCCCTCTAATCTCATTGGAATTTGCCCTCTCTCTCTCTCTCTCTCTCTCCTCTCTCTGTCAATGGAATGGAACAACAGTTATTACGTAGACGTGTCAATGTCAAATATGAACCAAATTGGTTCAAAAATACGTTTTTGTCTCATATATTCGTGTAATTATTTCATATTTCAATTTACAATTCGTGTACAGTTTCACGAAAGTTAACAAGTGTTAGATTTTTGTTATGGAAACGATTTCGGCTTTGTATTACTCAGTTATTTTATATCCATATGTAGAAATAAAAAATTTCATTAAATTTTGATAATATTTTTTACGATAAAAGTTTACAAATTAACTAAATAGTTATTTATGGAATTTTCTAAAAATATTTTTTAACTAACTATGAGTGCGGTGTGGTACAAGATTTTTTTATACATTGTAGAGTATAGGGGGGAAAGTTGATTTGTATCTATTTGTGTTGTAAACTTTATATTTGGTGAAATTAATTCCTAAACTTGGATATATATTACAGGTTTTATCTTAAATTTGAATAGATATATGTTGCAACTTTTGCCTTCTAAGTAGACTTTTGTTCGAAGAATGAAAAACATATTTCCACTTGTTTTCGATGAACTATAAAAGATAGGTCATAGTTAATGAGTTTTGCAAGATTTTTATGCTACATTATTATTATTATTATTATTATTATTTTGTTAAAGTAAGTGGAAATTTTAATTTAATGAAATAGTAATTAAATTTGTAGTCAAAATTAATACAAGTGGTCCAGTTTAAGAATAAAAATACGATAAAAGATAAAAATACATACCATAGTTTTGTCATCAACAAGAGTGCTAAAATTGTTTGTTCAATAACATTAATAGAAAATAAAACAAATGGTTAAACGCTAAACTTAGTTGAACCAGTCAATACATATTCTTTACAAATAAAAATAAAAAATTGTGGAGCCCAAAACATTCCTATGAAACGTAAGAATTTTTTGTTCGAATGTGGTAAACCTTCTGCAACGTAATACTAACCTTCTTTAACTCACCAAGTTAAATACTTGATTAATTTAATTATAGCCCTTATCGAAACCAAAGCAACAAGCGTCCAAAAATTGTTTCTCGTGCTTTGTGGGTGTTCAAGAAAATTAATTAGGGGAACGTGACAATTAATCCTTTATTTCCCTCTCTTCATCAAAAGATGTTCATTTCAAGTAGGACGAAATTCTTGTGAAGAGCTCGAGGAGAACCTTATGGAAAGTTAATGGATTGTTACTGCCTTGACAAATTAATTAAGGAAAAAACACATCATTTTTACTCACAACAACCTATTTTCTCCCATTTCAAAAATGGACAAGAAATATGTATAATATTTACAATATATTATGTTAGGGGTGAAATTATTCTAAAGAAGCAACATCAGTTGAACTCTCGAATCGGACGGTTTAAGTTGGACAACTCAACTTGACTAGACCCGAACGGATTGAACTCGATCGAGTCAGTCCACTCAAATACGAGGAGAGATTTGAGTATGAGGTATACTTTCACAACCCTACTTACTTTTGTTATTTGAGTATGAGTGTGTTGAACTATTTTTGTTGGATAATATGTAAAATTATAGACACATAGGCCAAGCTCATAAGCCAAGAAAGTATAATACATTAAGAGAAAAAATCGTACGTCTCAATAATATTAAATTATACATTAAAAATTGCTCCCTTTGCAATGAGCTAATTTGGCAGCTTCTTCTAAGTTATATCATTTTGAAATGGAGAGAAATTAAAAGTTACGCACTGTTTAAACATTTTATTACGTACAGCATTTTTCTTTGTGTACGAATAATTCATTAATTCATGCATCTGTGGTCTACAAAACTCTGCATTTTCTTAATAGACTGTGGCGGGAAGTAACTAAGTACAGTTTGATTAGGGATGCGTTGGTTTTGGTAATGATTAAGCATTTTAAATATACTCTAAATCAATTCATTATTTTAATCCTAATCTCATTTATTAATCAGAATACTTAAATTTATATTACAATTAATTAAGCATAGCTTCGTCTCCAATATCGATGCTCCAGAGTCCCAGAAACGGAGCTCCTTTAACGAAGAAACCTATCTTTAAAATTTATTCTTAAAAAAAAAAAAAAAATTATTTATGCATTTGATGTTTTTCGAGAGTTAAACGTAAACCTTAACCAACCATATAATCAAATCTTTAAAACACCCAAATATTCCTTGGCGAAATCGTAACTCTAAGACCAACCATTTGCAAATGCCATTTACAAACATAATCTAATTTCAAATTCCATCCTCATAAGCCCTAAAAGAATATTTAGTTTCAAATGCCGTTTAAAAGAAGAATTTTCATAAAAACAATTTGGGATGTCACGTGGCAAGGGGATAGAAAAAAAGGAAAACTATACTAAATGACAAAATAAATATATATTCTTCTTCATGTGCTATTTTATAGTAGAAAATTGTCTTAAATGACATAAAATAAATATGTATCTATAAAAATATCAATATTTTGTGTTTTTGGTTCGTATAAGTTTAGAATTTTATATCATTTTTGTAAAATTTTTGTGCTATTTTTGTAATTCCTTCTCTAGATAAAATAATAATAATGATATTGTGTATTGTATTAATGTATTAATGTAAAATGTGGTTACTTAAAGAGAATTAGAAAACAAAAGACTCGATTACCGAATATTCGCACGCATTGAGAGTAAATGATAATTAGGGTTTCCCATAAAAGCCCTTGAGCTGCAACCCGGCACGTGGGAGAATATTGGGATTGGGACTCGGCTCGCGGCTCTCTCCATGTTTTTCTTCTTCTGGTCAAAATCCTACGTATCATTTATCAAGGGCCTTTTTTTTTGCTTTATTTATTTATTTAATTTGCATGATTAATTATTCTATTGAGGTATGAATCTATTAAATTACGAAGCTATTATGCTCTACTCTTAAAAAAATGTAGGTTTGAATATTAAATGCATTTGGGTTGGTGGGAAAATTTAATTTTACTAATATTTTATGGCTGATCTTGTATTTAACCTATTTCAATTTGGTTTGTTTCTATTGTGTTATATTTGATTAATATATAATAGATCTCCTCAACATTTTTATATACTAAAAACAAATCATATTAGAAAAATAGGGAACAACATATCTTTACCGGCTTTCTTTCTCCAATAGATTTTAGTTGATTCAGTAAAAAATGAAAATAGTTTACAGGGATTTGTCCATTGATTTTTTTTTTTCCTTTCGGTAACCATCGAAGTGAACATTTTTGGTATAAGAAATCTAACAAAAAAWTTTTTTTTTACGAAATCATTATAAATTTAAAACTACTAATACTAAATTGGTACATGATATAGTTTAAGGATCAAATTATTACAAATTTGAAATTACGGACTAAATCATTTTTCTTTTAAACACAATTGGAAGCGAGTGGTCAATCGGTTGAACAATGCTTGGGTTGACATCACTATTAACTTAGKTGTCAGCAATCACTCTTTTTAACAAAATCATACGAGCTAACATCAAAAGTACTTGCTATTCCAATCAATGTCAACTTTGATCCCTACCTATATGAGAGCATTAACCTTCTTTTTATTGAAGAGAAGTTTCTTATTTTGTAGGTACGGGTTTAATATGCCAAAACATCATTTAGGTATGATTSAAGAGATATATGTGATTCAAACAATGACACTCTTGGATAAGACATTTCTCTACTCATACAAATAAATCCAAGTTGAGCTGACCCAAGAAAACCGCTGTGAGAATGACATAAAGCCTTACAAACCACATGTTCAATGCTTATGCAGTTTGTTTGGCCACACACSATACACTATGATTCTACAATCTTCGTTTTATTTAGTGCCAATATAAAAAGATTAACTAATTGCGAGAGTTTAAATAGTTTTTTTTCTCTCTTCTTTAGAGGGTGTTAATTCAAGAAATTCGAATGAAACAGAGCATCATTTGATGCACTATGCTGTTTCTGTCAAGAATTCGATTTTTGTGGRCTAGCCGGCAAAAAAGGCCGATGATTCAGAAGACGGAAACAGGCCAATATATTCGGCCCAACATATCACTTCTGTATGGGCCATGAGTTAAGAGGCCCATGAAACATTCATTTAATGAGTCCTTTTACCTTTTGATAACACCTACTAAGTTTTTATAAATCATTTCTTTAAAATCTGTAAATTCTTTTTGAAAAGTAYTTGATCAGAGCATATTAATTTATTCTTTGTCGGATTATAAATTAAACGCAATCGCTATCCTCCTTCCTTAAATTTTTTAAATTATATTTTAAGTGAAAAACYTGCTCCCCTTCTTCAGTTTCTCTCAATAATATCCTTACCGTTTCTCTTTCTTTCTTAAATTGATCAAACCATGTCATTATGTCATTTCCATCAAGGATCCAAACGAAAAAGCATTTTAATTACTTTAATTTCAAGTTTTCTTCATTCAATTTCATGAACTGTCGAATAGAGTGACAAAATTATTATAATTAAACCATAAAAAAATCTTATAGTTTCAAATTTTTATCATAATTATAGTTCACAGAAGATATGTATATTTTACAATATTTAAGAATTTAAGTGTAACAAATTTAAAACTTAATGATTAAATTGAGGTTTTTAAGTGTAAACATAATGCGTGTGATTCTGGTAATTTTCTAAAATTTGGTGGCGTGCGTAACCCTAACCCCAAGGAGATTTTGTTCTATCAAGTTAGGGCTTTAAACACCTCCATTATCTTTATAGGAGTTGCAGAGAAACAGAATGCAGTTATAGGAACATGCCCTGTGAATTAAAGAAGTTCAACTCCATCACATGACAATTTCGTCAAACAAAGCAATTTTCATGTGAACAAAATATATGAAGYATGCAAATAATTTTTACACTAGGAAACTTAATCGATCTCMTTATCAAACATGAACTASAAGAAAAGAGAAAATCTGATGAAAATAGAGGCGAAATCTTTTGATGGATTTTATAGTAATGGATGGAAGATCGGAAACAGAGTTTTGAAGATGAACAAAAATTTCAATTGAAAGAAAAGAAAAGATAGATCGCGGGGGCATGGTGCTCATATTCTATGGGTGTAAGGTGTCTGTCATGCCATGGCAGTAGCATTCAGAACGAGGAATTTTTATAATCATCGCAACCAAGCCTTACCATACGAATCGAATAGCAGATAGAACAACTTCAACGGAATATTCGACTAATTGAAAAAAATGAAGTAATAAACTCAAACAAGTGAGAAAAAATAAACGAAATCGGAAGAAGATAGATCTATGCCATCTCGAAAGTAAAATCAGAGCATTCAATTCTAAATTGTAAGAAGCAAAGAAACAATTTGAACTCTAATTTATCAAAAAAGAACAATAGCAAAAGTGAGGAAGAAATTACAAACGCAGGAAGTTTCTGGTGGGAGGGGAGGCGCTGCAATCCACTCTTGAATTGCTTCAATTGCGCAGTTTATATAGAGAACTGCGACTCGGAAGCCCTAACTATGGACGGATCTTCCGAGATTGAGTTCCCAAACCCTAGCCGCAGCGAAGATAGCTTTTTCGACGTATTTCAGGTCTCGCGTCCAACATTGGGCTGAAATATTGGGCTTCAGAACGAAAATGAGTTTCTTAAGGCTTTATTACAGTATTGGGCCGGTTCTATTTTCGTTGTTTGAAAATCTATTAATAGTAAACAAAAAATGAAAGAAAAAGTATTTTAATGGGGTGGCAAAAGTATGCCATATTCGTAGATATAGCAAGAATTTTTTAGTTTTGCAAATATGGTACAGTTAATTTTTTTTTTAAATACCATTTTTGAAAGAGAGATAGAGGCCTTTCTCGGGTCCTCTTGACCTGGTATCCAGAGAAGAAAGAAGAAAAGAAGGCTGTGGAATCTGAGATTGAGGAAGAATACTCGAAAGCTCAAAAAGGAAGTGAAGGATCAGGGGTCCCTCGATCACCCTTCCCTTTCACCTGAACTGGTCGAGAGAGATGAATGCAGGGAAAGAACAACAGAGTCACTGACCGACCAAAGAGATGGAAGGCACGCATGACAAGAGAAGGGGGTGACAGCGATTCTCTCGCGAATCGCGCATAGTTCCGTTTGACCGAGATGTGAATGCCCGTGATCTGCTCGGTATAGTGA
>NW_019104491.1:4378284-4388924 GCF_001995035.1 Momordica charantia
AGTTGGGCCAGCCGTTCTTGCCGGGAGAGTCGCATCAGAGACATCTTTATCTGAGGAGGAGGCTTCGTGATTTCCGGGAGAACAAAGTGGATTGTTGAGCCAATTCTAGCGAAGCTCGAAGTGCATATTTGAGAAGCGATCTTTGCGGGGTYTAGTTCCGTTTTCAGGGTTCAAGCCTCGAAATCGAAAAAGGTCGCTTCTAGCCCTCTCCTGTTCCTTCCCAATATGCCTATTTTTTTAATGCCGATTTCGGTAGAAACTGAATGATCCCTTGGCTCGGGCGCCCATTCAAAGCCCTAAAGTTCCAAGAGGCCACTATCGTGATTGAGAATGTCTCGAAGATGATAGAGGGCCAATTATCGTTGCGTTGCACAAGACGGTTAATAACATGGTAATAGCCCCTACCAGTACCGGAAGTGATAATAAAAGGCTGGCATTTATGGTGCTGTCCGAGTGGCGCACTATTTCACCAACGATCATCTAATTCCTGAAAAAGGCAGACCGTCCTAGGCGTAGGGGAGATCGGAGCAACAGGGAACGCCTAGACGACGTTTTTCTTCCTGGGCAGCTGTAAGTAGATCGAGAGGTCGGTTTTGTCGAGCCCAGCTTTGGTCTCTGGTTTGATGGTTGTACGTGCTAAAAATCCGGTACATTCCGGGGAGCGAAGAGAGACCAGAAGAATGATTCATTTGGATCGACGAGCTTTTTCAGCCCAAAGGTCTTGAATTGCCACCAATCAACAGTGTTCTCCGAACCAAGCTAGATAGTTTCCTATCACTAGGCTCACCAACCAACCTGGCGGGCAGGGCGTCATAGAAAGATGTTTGGGGGTAGTGGCTGTAAGTTCGAAGGGTTGTGTGTTACTCGACTTGCTAAAGAATCAAAGTGTGAATGGCACTTYGAAGTGCCTCACGTTTGGGGTCGGCGTCTTAGTCCTTTTTCTGTGAAACAAAGCCAAGCCTTTTCCGCCCGCCTTCCATCCCGCGTTTCCCTRCTTGCTGCTGCTTTGACTTTTTCTTTTTCCAACTACTGTGACGATGAACTTTGCCAGTCTTCGTCTCCGACCCGACCTGGAGAGAACACAGGGTAAGGGCTTGGCCCGCCTGAATTTACTACTTATGCTTTTAGAAAAAGAAAGGGTGCTTTCTGAAGTATTAACCATTGGCTAGCACTCATCTCTAGAGTCGTCGGCTCTAGTCTAGACTTTCCCACCCAAGGAAGTTCTTGGAAAACCTTTAGAGCGGGCAGCACAAACCCTTTCTTTTAGATAGCTCCAGTGGTTAAGACATATCTCTGACCAAAAGGTCATGAGTTCGAAMCCCMTCCCCACTTGATCAGTCTYGCTTCCTTCTAAAGTCTTCAAGAACGGGAAAGCTGATCAAAAGACTGAAATTTCAAATTTTAACTTCTTAAATTTACTTCTTTTATACCTTTCTTAAATACTAAAACAAGTTTAACATTGCATTACTCATTATATTATTTAACTTGAAGTTCTTAAACTGATAACACTTTAATCGCCACATGAACAACTTAAAACCATATTAATCCCACGAACCATCCATTAATACAATAGAATTCTTAGAAATATTATCATACAAGTAGGTTTTATCAACATATTACTCTGGAAGAGCTGTATCATCATTTCAACCAAGGGTTCAGTTGGGGGAACTGATACTGCATACATAATTACACAAGACATAATACAGGCCACAAACGAGCAGAAATTCAAAATAATTCGAGCATAAATGACCAATTCAACCCCCAAAATATTTGGGATTCTGGGTTCTCAGATCCTCGGTTTTGGACCTTAGCTCACTGTTGAATGACATGAATGATTTGTGTCGAGAGGCAAATGCTGTACTGAATCGCTTAATCCCTTCTTCTATATCTCTTCGTCTTTGGACTTCAGTGTTCAGTTCCTTCAATGCATTTTCTTTCTGATCCTTCTCCAGCTCTACGTTTTTAACACATTCAGACACCATTTTACGCAGAGAGTCTCTTTCGTCTTTAATAAGCTTGAATTCTCTGTCTAAGTTGTCATATTGTTGCTTGGATAACTCCAAAAGGTGGTTGCTGGATTCTAGTTCTTTCTCGAGGCCATGGCATATTTTCCTGATATCGTCGAGTTCAGTACTCAAACTTTCCTTCCAAAAGTCGTCTTCAGCAAATTCCTTYGTCAGAAAAAGTTGGATAGCAAAACAAATTAGAGAAAACCATTTACTTGAAAATTGAAATCCTAATCTATGAATTTCATGGTGACATTGCATTTACCTCACACTGACGAGTGCTTAATGGATCCGTCGTTTGCTCACTACCAATTATTGATGTTTCTGATAGCACAAGAGATTCCATTATGCTATTCAACCTCGCACGAAGTTGTTCATGTTGTTCTTGAATAGGTGAATCATTCACTGCCGAATCACTCTGCCAATTCATGGCCATTGATAAATGAGCCTCCAGAGTAGTGAAGAGGCATGTTCCAATTTCACAAGTGCTTGAGAGCAATTTTACAGCTGATGGTTTCTCGTCACATATGGAAGTCTAGTAATAGCAAAATAAAAATAAAAATTGGTGTTACCTGACTGATGTTCTTAAAAACTGTTAGCGGATTTGGAGATGTAAAATCAGGAATCAAATTGTATTGTACCTGAAGGGAAGATAAGATGTCCATGTAAACATCTTTGCACATCGCCAAAGAATGGCACATCTTTTGCGGAAGTTCCCTGATTAMTCGTAATTGCTTTAGCTCTGATATCTCTGCCTTCAGTTTCTCGTTTATAAGAACTTCTTCCTCGTGCTTTTCCTGCATTAATCACCAATCACACAGAAATGTATATGGATGAACGAGCATGAGGACAGATAAAAAGTCAAAAGGAAAAGATATTAAAAGCGACCTGAAGTCTATTCTTCTCCATGATGGCATGCTCCAGTTGTTTCTCAAGATGTTGAAACTCTTGTTTATGGCCCTCATTGCAACGACCCTGACCCAGTAATTGAACGAAAATTGCATCACATATAGAATCACTGAACCAGATAAGCGAGAAATGTGTAGTATTGATATTAGCTCGTGTCATAAACAGTAGTAATACCTAAATTGTAAGTTTATTACCACAAACAAAGGATAAGAATCTTTCATAATCATAAAATAACGCAGATAGAGGCTTGATAGAGTGACGTATAAGAGATTCTTGTTGAAAAAACACTCACAGGAGTTATTTCATTAAAAGGAAAAGATTGCACTTTTCTTGCAGGAGTCGTTTGWAGTGTATCAAGGTTGGCTACATATCCTTTATTCAACTTCAACCAAGTATCCTCATCTGCAACGTTGCTAAAAGCATCTGGAAGAGGGCTAAACTCCGTGGGCATAGAATAATCAGATCGCTTCGCAACAAACGCATTAGGCGCTGCCTTCAAACAAGGTGTTATAAATGCATCTTCATGGCTTTTATTACAACTGTCACTAAAATCTTCTTTGAGAGTTCTTTTAAAAGAATCTTGTTCCTACAAAAATGATACAAAAGATTGTTGCAACAAAGTTTGGTATTGGAGTTCAATTTTAAAACAAAAATCTCAAAACTAAAAGCTGAGAGAGGTATTACAKCCAAGAGCATGTATGATAATTTAGTAAAGCACCACCAAACAACAATAATGGCGTTCTACAGTCAAACTTTTCTATGTCAAAATGTAGAGCAGATAATGTTAGTTTCATACTTGACTTTGACAGGAGCTTTGTAAAGACTCCGAAAGATTGACAAGACTATTGAGATTTTCAATTTTCATCTGTTGCTCCATGATACGTTGATCGCGTTCTTTTTGTGAGTTCCTCTGCTCTTGAAGTTCCATTTGCAACTTTTCTCGTTCAAGTTCGTACTGGATTAATTGAAATCGGCATTAATATTACATACAGCAGATCCTAATACGTAGAACTATTAATACATGCTAAAACATTGGAGATCTGCTAAAAATTAAAAGACTTGCCTTCAACATATCGTTCCTTAACTTTAAAATCTCCTGCTCAAGTACTTCCGCATGTGATCCCTAATATAAGAATTAATATGTCAACTACTTGAAAAAAATTTTCTCAAGTGAGACAAATTTGAGCATCACCTGAAGTTTCTTACGCAGCTCCTCTATCTCTTGATTTTGACGCTTCAATAATGCTGCATCCGTCAAAATCTGGGACAATTGCAAGGAGAGTTAATTGCAACGTTAAAAAGAAGGGTAAAGAATACATCATATAGAAAAACAAATGTAATGGATCAAAAAAATAGTAGACGTAAAGTTTTGACCATTTTATAAACGAAAGTATCGAAAGGGATAGGAACGATACTCAAAAGATATATCTTATCAAAGACGGAGTAATCACATAGCTTAAGTTCTAACCAAGCCGACGTAAAAACTTTGAAGTTGTGGGACACTGTAAAATACTAGCATGCACTGAAGTTTCTGCTTCATGATGATGAAAAAAAGGAAAACTAGTCCAGTGCAACATGCGAAGAAAATAGAAGAGAGCGACAATGTTGTAAAGACTCTGCTAATTACAGAAGAACAACCTCGTTCACTTGAACACAATTGGTGATGCGCTTTGCTCTGCTAGCAAATTGGAGAGTTCCTTTTGTTTCTTCTACATGTACCTAAGGCACATATCAAATTTAAAGGCAAAGAGGATTAATTTAAGCAAATCACATGTTGAGTATATGTATGTGAGTATATATATGTATGTGAAGATTGAAATTATGCACATCATTATGCATTAAACAAGAAGACTGAAAGAACAATTCACTGGAGAACAATTCATTGGATACCTCTTCTGGAGCAATAGTGCAAATTATTGAAGTCTTGGCATTACCACCAAGAGCTGGTTGGAGTATGCGTGTCAGCTTACTATCTCGATAGGGAATATGTCCCCTGTCCTAGCAGAGTAAAACATCAATCATTGTTCTTCCAAAAAAGAAAGGAGTTTTCCAGGAAAAGAAACTACCTCTGCCTAACTCCCTCGCTTAGCTTATTAATAACATTCCCAAGAATCATTAAGCTCTTATTAATATGCTTGCCTTCCTTCAAACGTGCTCCTTCAGCTCCAGTTTTAGCAATACGCTCAGACCCAGCTAAGTCTACCAAATTCTATTTCCCAATAATACAAGCAAAATAAAAAGGTGTAAATGAAAGAAACTCAAATAAGAATTGTTTTCTTTGACTAGATTATAAGTTTTAGCAGGGTACAAACCAATACAGAGACACGTATTGAATCAGCATTCAAATTCTCGCCGTTGTCCTTCCCCTTGCTTTCAATGACCTGCACAAGATGAACTCATATAAATAAGGGTAATTGGCAAAAGGATTTTGTACAAAGATCTAACATAAACATACCATTCTGAATATTGTATGCGACCTACTACTCCTGGCATTCATATTTGTTTCACCGAAGTGTTTGTTTACTGTAAGAAAAATTTTACAGATACGGATGAGCGTTTAAATTTAAAGAAACCAAATTTAAACCAAAATCCTCATTCATATTTTCTTTCCAACCTTCACCCTGCTGGATGAGCTTTAAAACTTGATCAGCATTATTGACGATTTCTTCTTTAAGACCTGCAACAAATATCCCACGCTGAAGCGAGAGCTCAGTTAGTTCTAAATTCTGTTTTTTAACGTATGAAAAAGTAGTGAAAAGATATCAGGGAGTGTATAACAACCTCCAGGCTCTCATGAATTGGCAATTTATTGTTCTCCACTGCAAATAGATCATTAATTTCTTCGTTATAAATTTCCATGTAGGAAACTCTAATGAGAAATTCTCGGTCTGACATCTGATAATACAGCAAAATGGTGGAGTTAAAAGTTTTATCCTGCAACTGCAAGCATATCTTTTTTTATGATGTCACGTTGACTTCTGAGATCCATAGTAGAATTTACCGTGTGAATTTTTTCAAATACGTCTTTAACTGCTCTGTGAATAACTCCTGCATCACTTTCAGAACCATTCATGGTGAACGTCTTACCACTACTGGTCTGCCCATAAGCAAAAGCGGTTCCTGCAAATCGACAATATATAAATGCAAACGCACATAAACACGGCCACGATTGGGACGAACATTGCCCCAGAATTTAGCAATTATAATAAGTACATTCCCTGGTCAAATAATGATATATTTCAAACAGTTCGAGAGGTCAACCTTTATCCTAACCAGGCCATCCCATTCCTTCCTCTCACGTTTTAGCAAATGAAACAGTGAAGGTAGAAAAAGAGAAGCATACCGTTAAAACCTTCAACTGCAGCATGAATGATATCCCTAACAACAAGTTCGTAAACACTGCCATTAGTACAGCTTTCGTCCAATACATGATCTGCCGGCCAAAACAAAAATGGCCACAAAGTTAGACAAAGATCAAATATAAAAACAATATGAGCTAATTATGAGGAAATTTATGCAAATTGAAGAATGCTTGAGCTCGCGATGGTGGAAGTGGATTGTAAATGTACCAAATGCATAGGAATTGCCGGATATAGGCGTGCCGTGAGCTCTGTGAAGCGAAATTCGATTGTCGTCAATCTTCCAATACGTTCCACGGAATGATTCTTGAGATACAGATGGCCTCACTCGAACAGCAACGCTAATTTTCTCCATAGTGAGCTATCTCTGCCACTGAACTTTCTTCTAATCTGATCTAATCGGTAACTGTACAAACAGTTCTTATAAATATATATGATGACTTTTGCAGGGAACTTTAAGCGATTTCGGTCTAAACACAAAATAATCAACATTTAGAGTTACAAACTTCCTAACAGAAAATCAATAGACAAAAAATACACTAATGAAATCAATGAATTGTATGCAACCAAGAACACAAAATCGACAACACAATCAATAGACAGAGTAATGTATACACGAACCTGCTAAATCAAGATAAGAGTGATTACACAACCTGTCAATCAAAAAATTGAGCAGCACGAAATCGAACGGATGGAGAGGGAAGTTGAAGAAACAAGGAGATAGAGAAAAACTACAAACCTGTTAGTGTTGGATGCAAAATCTAGTGCCACGGCAAGTGGTAGAAGCCGAATGGAGAGAGCGAGAGGAAGAGGAAAGCGGAGGAAAACAGTGTGGATTGTGGAAGAAGAATAAAATAGAGGAACCTAATTCTGTGAGATGGAGGGGCGCCAACGTCTCCAAATTTGAAAGATATCACTATTTTTTAAATAAAAAAATGAATAACGGCTTATTTTTTAAATAGAAAATATAAACTTTTTTTTTTTAGTAAAGAAAATATAAACTTCTACCAATATCTTAATATCTCAATTTTATATTTAAAAATAATTGTCATATATTATTTTTTAGAGCATTTAAACAAGATTTTCAATGTTTCAAAAAAGGAAAAAAAAAACAAGATTTTCAAATTTTCAAAAATAAATTTTACAACTATTTAATAATTATTTTAATTAGATAACTAATTAATCACTTTCATTAAATGTATTTGATTCTTTTTAATACAAATGTATTTGATTTATATCTTATTCTAATACTTTAAATTTCATGTTTATTTTAACAATGTTCATTCTTCAACTTTCAAATGTCTTGTTAGAACAAAATAGTTAGGTTCTTGATCATTTGTCAATAATTTAAATTTATTTGGAAACCCACCTAATGTATTATGTGCGTAGAGTACTTATCCTTTTAAACATATGATATGATAAAGTAGATGAAAAAAAAATTTGTTAATATCTCATTGCAAAATAGAGATAGGTTAATGTCACAGTTTTTTTAATAATTTATTTAAAAAATTAAAGGTAAAGATTGATTTTTTTTTCCTTTGTGCATACTTAAGGCGCAAAAAACACAATATTTAAAAGTTTATAAAATAAAATAAAACAAATATAAAAATTATAATGACAGGTATAGGGCTTCACTAATGTTTATTTATAGAAAAAAAAATATAATAATATTTATTTGGTAGAAAAAATTGCATTCAATTACATTTACTAATAGACCTTACATGTAGTTAGCTAAAATAAATTAATAATTAAAGATAAAATTATTTTGTTTCCTTTTTCATTTCTATCACAATATTTAATTTTTAATATCAACATGAGCTACGATAAAAAAAAATTGCAAATTGAAAATGTTAAATATTAGTGTTTATTATAAAATAACATTAACTATGGTTGGAAAACTAAATATCATAAATATGATAATGGTTTAAATTTGTTTTATTTTATATATAACAAACAATAAATTTTATTATAATTAAGAAAGTAATTAGTAATTTATATTTAGCTATCTAAAAATTTTATATATAACATTACACATTTCTAAAACTTGCAGTGCTATTTTAAAATGTCATTATTAAATCACTATAATTATATAAAATAATGACAAAATTGCTTCCAATTAATTGTCACGACATAACTGAAGAGTTTTTTTTTTTTTTTTTTTAATTCTTGCGGCAATTTCAAAACTGTTACGAATAAACTGATTTGCAGCGACCCTTGAATTCTTTTAATAAAATCATTGCATTTATGTTAACATATTGCAACGGTATCACAAGCATTGTAGTTTAATTGCTTGCAATATACTCTCTTACTGCGGTTAATCAAAGTGTTGCACACTAATCGTTATAATAAATATATCTGTAGCAGTTTGTAAAGATGTCATTAATAAACTATTGAAATTGAGTATAGAATTGCAATATTTGAAAAATTGCTGCAACAAAAGTGCTATAATTATATATATTTGTGACGGTTTGTTCATGTGTTGCTAGCAACCATTGCTATTTCATAAAGCAGCAAAAAAATATTGTTGCAAAAAATACTTTTTTTTTTGTCCGTGGTGTTAATTTATCTACGTATTTGAATTAAGGCTAGCAAGTTTTGTAGCACCATCCTACGTTGATGATACTTTCCTCCTATTTATAGATAGAAAACCTAAGGTTTTTAGATTTTTTTTTTGAATTTCTAAATCCGAATGACTAGAATAAGGCCTAAAGGACACGGCCCATGGAATCAGCCCATCAACTGCTCGGCCTCTTGGACTTGATCTCACGGTACACGGCCCGTAGATATATAACAAAATATAGATAGATTTTTTGAGCTTTATTTTACAGACAAAATACATAACATCAATCCATAATAACTAATTAATCTAATAAAATACTGTGTCTCAAAAAAAAAAAATCTACTAAAATACTACCTAACCCTACTTACTGACATATAACTCCTAAATAAGTTGAAACACTATATACCAATTATCGTTTGGAAAAAGAAATTTATTTAAAGTAGACTAATTTAAACAACTAACCCATGAATAATTTAATTATGCCACAACTCTAATATACAGAATACGATAATTTTTTATCAAAAGAAAATCCTAGCAGGCTATTGCAAAACTCTTTTTTTTTTTTTTTTTTTTCTGGTCACGTATATTTTAATTTTTTTAACAATTTGTGAAACATTTCAAAACACTATAAAGTGGTTTTTGAAAAAAGAAAAAAAAAAGTATGTGTCATGTGTTTCTCTTTAGAAAATAGGGTTAAAGAAAGAAAGTGCTCACATATATTGAATAAGAAGAAAAAAGAGAGAGAATTGCAAAAAGGCATATAATCCCCATAGTACATAGATTCCTTCAAATTCGTTCCCAACAGTTATAAAAGATTCGATTTTACTGTTAAAAGGAATAAAAAAAATTTTAAGCCTTTTTTAGTGAAACTTTAAATTAGCTTGTGGTGTGAAAGTTTATCTCAAGGAAAATATTGAAGCCACAAACAACAATAAGATCATGGTGTGCGACTTTGGCTAGAAAATCGGCCGTCAAATGAATTTTGTTGGGGAGAGAATTCGAACTCACAATTTCATGGTTGGAGATATATGCCAATTGCCGTTGAGCTATGCTTGCTTTGGCTTTTAAGAATACAATTAACAAAACAAATAAGAGTCGAAAGTAGAGAACCAAAATATATAGTATTTAAACCTAAAAATCAATATTTTTAAATTTTACATCATCATTTCATTATTCAACTTTACTAGTATTATTGAATGTGAACTCAATTAAATTAAATTATACTTTTAACTCCTTTAATAGATAAAAAAACAAAATTAATTTATATAGTTCAAAGACAGAATAATATAGTTATTTCTAAAGGAACAGCCACGAAGAAAGACTAATCATAAGTTCATAACAAAATCTCATGGATCATATTTTTATTTTCAACCGTATCATGTGAATGAATCTCGTTTTTAGATACTTAATTCTTATGCACATCACAATACCTCAAATATATACTTTCAAAGCCAAAATTTCCTTAACAAAATGCACTTCAAAAGGGTAGTTGCAACGACTTTAGGTACATCCAATCTGACAAAGATAAAAGCACTAAATTAGAACAAAATTTTTCCCAATGCAGACAAAATCATCCCCCCAAAATAAATATTAAAGATGTTCAATTAAGCTTTAACTAATTTCAACCAAATCAACCAAAAAAAAAAAGAAAAGAAAAAGGAAAAAGCAGCCAATCAATGAGTGATACGTCGCCCACTAGAATTGCGAGGATCCGTCCCCTCGGTCAAAACCGCGCACACGCGGCTGATCTCCTCACAAGCCTTCTTTTTCTCCCCTCTTTTTATCTTCCTTTTTTAGCTTTTGATT
>NW_019104491.1:4395800-4442092 GCF_001995035.1 Momordica charantia
CTTTTCAAAATAAGCCTAAAAAAGGAAAGACAGAAGCCATGCTATGAGAATGGTTTTGGAAAATTACTCTGTACAAAAAATAGGTGGGAAGAGTTGCAAAACCATCATGAACGATACTTAGTACTATCTAACAATGAAAAATTTAACGGCATTTTTTTTTATATTCTAACCAATAAACRCTTAAATATTTTGCTCAATTAATTTTTTCGATATTGTCTTTTTTATTCTGATTTTCCACTTTTCTCTCCTACCTCAAATATTTCTCTCTCATAGCCAATACCAAAAAGTTTGTCGAACGAGAGTCTTGTTTGAGGAATTATAGCCTCATCTGAAGGGGTGGGAAACCTACTTATTTGGTCCCTACAGTGTGGAGATAGCCAGGTGTGTGTATTTTACCTACAAAGGATGGGGGAAAAATATGAAGAATGTAATATATGAACCTTTGTTTCCTAATTTTCCATTTTTTTAGTCAAGTATTTTCGAACTACTAGGCGCACTATCCATGTAACATCAAGAAAGACCGTTAAAGACAAGGTAAGAGAGATGGAATATCAAATTACTTGACTACAAATAATAATATTTAGATCATGGAAACACATCTAAAATCACATTAAAACCATAAAAAGAAAAAGGTTAACAAATATATACTGAAACTAGAATATAAAAGAGGAGGAAGATGCTATTTATGAGTGGAAAACAATGAAATAATGGATTTTTAGGGTGCAATCTCCCATAAGGCATAACCAAACTGGCTCAATAGTTAGTCTAATTTTAGGAATATTAAGTGTAGAGTTTGAACTCTGAGTAATATATATTTGGATTGTGCTGCGCAATATAATGCAATAGGCCTAAAAATTTGGATTCATGTAACTTAGGCTTGTTTTGTAAAAGTTAATATATGTTATAAAAGTTAGGCGCCTCTACACCTAAGTTATATAACTTGTAAAAGATTAATAAATTCTTAACTCGAGAGACACAACACAAAGGCACCACACATTAAACATTTACTCGAGTTCTTAACCCTAGAACACATATATCTAACCTATGAGAGCTAAATATATCTTCTAAAAATTGTGTTTCTTTAATCCTATTTATTCAATCGAAGAGGGCAGCTTTTTTAACCTAACCCTGAAAAGTACCATCTGTTTTTTCACTTGATCCACAGAGCCTTGCCTTATACTTCAAAACATGGCATGCACATTATCAAATCTCAAGTAGAGAAGATTCCGCTGTATATTTACAAGCAAATGTTCTTAGCGTTGTCTTTCCTAATTAACAATTAGTTTTTAGGCTTTAGCACAAGAGGGGGTCCAGATTTACCGATAATAATGGAGACTAACATGCAAGTTCTGAAGCTGGATAGGTTAACTTTTTACCTGTACGAATTGAAGAAAATTAACATGGCATTAGAACTTAGAAGCGAGTGTTTTACCCTGTTTTCTTTACCTCAAGTAGACACACCATGCTGCCAGAAACTTGAGATGCCATCCGGTGCCTCCTTTTCAGTTGCTTTTATAAACCTAACTGCAACACTGCCACAATTTGCTTTCTTTTAACGCGTATCTCAATGCACATACAATTTTGTTATTGCAAAAATATATTTCCAAGCTAGATACGGACAGAAAAGTGGGTATTAATCAAATATGCTCCATAAAGCGTCATTCATACTTGGTATCTATGAATTGCTTTTTTGAGCACAGATTGCTCGTGTGTTAGATCAGACTTTTACCAGAACAATAAAGTTAGACAATCAGGGACCTTCGAAGATACAAAACAACCTTGGCCTCCRTGTCGATTGCAAGCTCTAAAAACTTGTTAACCAAGTATTTTGATCTTGCTCACGCTTTAAGCATGGACTCAAGTTCCAATAAGGTAAAGAGTGGATAAAAACATAAAAGTAGTTGAGGCTTGAAAGCCGCAAAGAAATCGTTTGAAGTCTAATGCAAATATCTCAAAATTAGAACACTTTTTTTTAGAGAGAAAAAAAGTCCTTTCATATACGAGAAGATAGTCATCCAGCCCATTGGTAAAAGAAAGAAATACAGATCACAGAATAACTTCTTAACGAAGAAGCAATGCAAACTGTTTGCCGTCCATCTGTTGAATAACATATTGGAACAACTCAACTAATGAAGACAAATTGGTTTAATTTAAACTACTAATCATGAGTTGGAATCTCTCACCTCCCATTACCTTTGTCAATAAAAAGAAAAAGAAAAAGATTCAAGATTGTGCCGGCTGCTAAGTAGGTGTTATGAATTGAATCAAACGCTTGCTACAGAGTTAAAATGCACAATGTCTCTTCAGCAAGAGTCCTCTGTATTACCAGGCACAAAACTATGCAAACAGAAAACATAAATAATCCAAATACAATTAAAATTTACAAATAGTTCTTTGGTGTTGTGTGCATACAAGGAATACCTCCTCCTAAATCTTTGGTGCCTTCAAGGATGAGTTCCACTTCTGTTCATATCTCAGTGATGGAAAGCAATGATGCTCACAAGTTCACCGGCGGACCTCCCTGGTTGATGGCTATAGAAGTTAGTGATCATTTTTAAGAGAATAGGTAAATCCGTAACCAAAAGTGCTATGAGTGTACCAAGAAAAATGACAAACTACAGCTTTCTATATCTGATATGCCAAGATGGGTATTCTTTTACATGTAGTGCTAAACATCAAGATGGACAATTTTGGCCGTAACTAAAATTTGCTTTAGTAATGAAATCGAAAACTAAGGATTCATTCCTAATTATGCTGTTCCAAAACTTCTTTTGTCCCATACTTTCTTTTGACTAATCAGTACCGAGTATGCAATGMTTCAGCTTACTTCGGGCTTATTAAGCTTATTCTGTGCGCAGAAAAATTGGTTGTGGTTACGGTCAGAAGGAGAAAATAACAACCAAATTTCATTCTCAATATATATATATTCCACTAATTTTTCATGGAAAGTGACGCTGGTATCTAATCTCTAGACCTGCCAACCCAAGCGATCTCACTGAACATAAACAATTCTAACACCTGTCACTCTCCCCAAAGTTGTATATAAATTATGAGAAAAACTAGGGCTGGTTTGGTTGGCAATCCGGATTCTCTCTCTTGTTAGGTGCAACATGTGGAGAYGGGGGATAGAACCCACGACCTCTTGACTAAAAATATATGCTAGCTATGCTCTTTTTGGCATTGACAATCCCAATTCTATTTCATTGATTCTATTTCTTGACTGAATCAAATGGATTCAATGAATATACATTTGGCAGTKTTTGAAAATTTTATTTTTAAAAATTGTTTTCAGATTCTATGAACCAAATCGTGGAAATTCTGAAAACAATTTTCAACRTTTTCAAAATTTGAATTTGAAACTTTAAAAATGCAGAATTGCATAAAAAAGATAAAAACATTGATAAATATATTATTCATATTATAAACTCATTTCATTTTTTGTTAAAATTAAAACAGGTAAAATATAATATATTATAAATTATACAACATTGTAAAATAATAATCATACAAAATTTACAACAAAAAATGTTAATAAATTAATTAATATTATTTTAGATTAAACTAAATATTTAATGGGTAACTACTACTAATTTACAAAAATATCTCTAAACACAAGTTGGAACAATTTCTTAATTTAAGATTCAATTTTCAGATYTGCTACCAAACACATATTTGAAAACACTGAAAACAAATTGAATCCCTTGTTTTCARATTTCTATTTTCTAATCACCAACCAAACGCACCCTTAGTTTCTTGTTTCAAAATTTCCAGAAATTAATGAGATAGTCATTTTTATTGTTTTTACTCATAAATTGCATAAAAGTAAAAATGACATAACTTTTTAATTATTTATTTAAAAAATTAAATTTCATGTAAATTCTCCATTAAAAAAACCCAAGGAAAAGAAATCTATTTTTTTTAAGTAATAAAGATAACAAGAATAAAAAAAATTAKTAACCAAATATATTTTTGTTTCTCACCCTGCTAGAAAGATTTAAAAAGAAAAAAAAACAGAAAAAATATTTCTCACCCTACTAAAAAGATTTTAAGAAAAAACAGAAAAAATAAAATGAGAAATGAGAGACAAGAAATAACCATCAGTATATTACCAGATCAATCCTAAAAAATAGATACCAATCTCAATCCCAATTCTGACATCCATAAACCACCTCCCAGAATCAAAACCTTATAATTGGTAACCCTTCACTTCAGTGCCAACCACTAATTTCAATGGCCACAACTTTTCTTAAGTGAAAGCTTTGTAGAGACGTTTCTCAAATAAAATTAAAAACAAAAAACAAAAAAAGCTATCGGAGATGCTCATCTATGCGAGGGAAGGAAATGTTGGGTTGYATGGCCACATCTAGAAGGCACCCATCCTGACCATATGTGGAAGACTAAGGATTTGCTGGTGATGACGTGGTTAGCCAACTAACGACATCCTAGTATGGGCTTGATGTAACTTTTTTTAGCTGCATCTTTGATCTAAAGAGCTTTAAGTAAGTCTACGACATTAAGATGTTCAAGAAACTTGGCAAAGTTGTTACGTTGCCATGCAACATAATAAGGTATTATTGATTTAATTCGTGGTCTTAGTACAATTCTAATGGCTGAGTTTATTTACTAAAAGCCTAACGGCTATAATAATTAGTTAGCAGATTTATTTATTTTTTAATTTTACATCCCCCAGGTTGTTAGTTTATTACCGTTGGGAGTAGTAATAAGGCCGTTAGGAACTACTTCTATAAATAAATGGGTGTTTCGGATGTAATTTTCACTTCATTATTCAATAAAATCACCTATATTCAGGAAGAATACGTAAAGTGGTATCAAAGGGAAGGAACCCTGATGGCAGGAAAGAAAATTCCTCCTACCTCCAGCAATGGTGACATTAACACCAGATTAGAAAACCCCCTTGTGGCTTTGTACCCAGGTTATTTAACCCGATGAATCCTACTCATTGAAGATTCAATGAAGAGTTCCAGAAGGATATGAATGACTTGCAGCAAATGATGGAAACAATGTTGGGAAATTGGAACAAATCTCCTCACAGATGCCCAATCTAAATAATCAAGAAGTACGAAGAAATGGGAACAACGCCCATTTTAGAAGACAGGAACAGCTGAATCCACGGGCAAGAAGGCCCCAAGAAATGCTGATAATACCCAAGAAAATCCAAGAATCGTCTTTCAACAGTATTGGCCCCAAGAAACACGGTTTGAAGGCCCTGTAAATCAAGATTTGGACAGTTTCAGTGATGAAGAAGAAATGTATCAACAGCCAGCTTATGGCTTTCAAGAACAATGGAGGCTGGAAGGTCCTACTGATCAACAAGGAGCTAGAAATTCTGATTATAAAATGAAGATAGACTTACCAACATTCAACGGAAAGACAGATCTTGATTGGATCGAAGATGTGAAAAACTTTTTTGATTACATGAATACCCCGAAAGATAAAAAGGTTAAATTAGTTGCTAAAAGGAGGAGCTTCGAAGTGGAAACAACTCCGAACTAATAGAAAGAGGTATGGAAAGAGACCCATTCGCACATGGCCCAAGATGTTCAGATTGATGAAGAACCGATTCCTTTGAACAACTTCTTTTTAACCAATATCAACATTTGCCCAAGCAGAATTTGCCAACAACTCCAAGCCAAGTTCTGACCCCGGTTATTAAACCTTATCTTACTTGTTGTCTCAGTGGAGATAAGCCAAGGCAATAGGACCTATCATTTGCCCAAGCAGAATTCACCAACAACCATATAAAGATTAAAGAACCATTCAACAGGAAAGTTTCCATTTGAAATTGTTTATACTAAACTCCCTCGATTAATTGTGGTTCTAACTAATGTACCTTCCACTATTGATTAAACCAGGAAGCTGAATAAATGGCTGAATGAACGGTCTAATTGCATAAGGAAGTCCATGAACACCTCGAAAAATCTAATACCATGTATAAAGCTACAGCAACGAACACCGAAAGCCTTAATCATTTCAAATAGGGGATCTCGTCATGATACATTTGAGGAAATCTAGATTACCTACGGCATGTACAATTAACTTCATTCGAAGAAGGTTGGACCATTTCCCATTTTAGCAAAATATGGAGAGAATACCTACATTGATCTTCCACAAAAAATACAAGATCACACCAACATTCCCTGTTTCCAACCTCTTTGAATATCATGCTCTGGATGATTTTCAGTTGGCTTCTTAACTCGAGGATGAGTTATTCTTCCTCAGGGATGGGAATTTACGTAATTCAGAACCTTGGTAGATTCTMGCGGCAAAAGTTTATTTACTAAAAGGCTAACAGCTTATCAGATTTTTATTAATTTTAAATCCCCTGGGTTGTTAATTTATTACCGTTGGGAGTGGTTATAAGGCTGTTAGGAACTACTTCTATAAATAAAGGGGTGTTCAGGATATAATTTTAACTTCATTATTCAATAAAATCACCTATATTCAAGAAGAATACGTTAATTATCTAGAGGGAAATTGGCAAGAACCGGATTAATATCGCAGAATATGTATACCGCAAAGTTACAACAGTTAACAATGATCTTACCTTGTACAAAAGATCATGTGCGATGTATTCCCAGGGCAATGAAATGGACATCAAGCAACACTTGAGAGGTATCATCTCGTCATCAGAACTATTGCTACTAGCAGCTGCATAAGCTTGTTTTGCAGCCACGGATGCTACAGATGCTGCTCTCCTAACAATTGAACCAATCCCAAATCCTCTCTTTGATACCACAGGCGAAAATGGCCCAGAGTCCTGCAGGCTTTGATCTGATTTTATAATACAAACACATATTAGTTACAACAAACAATTTCTGGACGTGCTGTCCATTTGATCAGAAATACTAGWTAGGCAAATGGAATCAAGTGTCACCCATATGAAAAGAGAAGTGGCAAAATATTATCCACACAGTAAAATAACTTAAACCTATAAGATGCTCATTCTCTCTCCTTCATTTGCTATAAAACTGATACTACCAACACTACCATAATATTAACAATTTTAGGACTTGCCAGTAAGATAAGCTTCCTAAAAGAATAAACTTTTGGGGGACCATTTGGTTCATGAGTGAAAAACGAGATTTTTTATAAAGTAAAAACAAGGAATATAAAATGGTTTCTGAGAATTTTTAATTTTTGAAATTGCACTTGGTTTCATTGCACTATTTTAAACAGAAAGAATCTAATTGATGCAGAAAAAAGAAGTAGAACCATTTACTCCCGAACAACAGGAATTTGTGCATCGATGAAAACAGGAAAAGAGAAACCAACACTCAACAATATCAAAGTCTCCAAAAAAAAGCATAGACTTATCAGTAAAAAAGAGACTCGGAAGAAGAAATAACTAAACTCCACCTTTCCATTCCTCAAATACAAAATCAACAAACTAATGACTTAATCTAATCAACGATGGATATGAGAATATTACACGTAAGATATCCATATTAGTTTTTTTTTTTAAATTCAGAAATCCCTTCCCAGAAATAAGTTGAAGCAAACACAACACACTCAAATGTCAAATAAAAGGGGGRAACAAGAGCACAATTAAATCAAATATGGTTAGAATGATCAGTTAGAACTAGAGAGAATTCTTATCGAGTCAAGAGCTGTTCGAGAGGCTTGGGTGTCTCCTTTACTGATACCTTCCTTCTTCATCATAGCTACCCAMTTTTATTTGTACATCAGAAACTACCATACTATCAAGCTTCCCTGACAAATTATCCCAGCCAAGCAGCCATTACTGAAGGTTCCTAACCCTTTCCTAACTACTGTTTTCCCACCCTCTCTGAACATATTCCAACCTAATCAGGTCTGGTTCTATTAACACCTCTGCCCAATCTTTATCCCCTTATCTTCAGGGTAAAATGTTAGATATTGATCGAGAATGACAGAGTGCAAAGTCTGAAGTCAACATGGTAGGGGYGAAGGATAAATCGAGCTTCCTACTGCAAGGCACAATTATGATATACAAAAAACGGGGAGTTCGCAAACAATGAGCAATTGCACCTTTTCAATAATAAGCAACTGGCCATGGTACCTCAATGCCAACTTTTTATAATGTTCATGAACAAGTGAACTTGAGGATAGGAGTCTATCTACATAAAGTCCCCAGCTGAAAAGTGCACGCCCCTTCATTTTAACTGAGCATGCAAGGGTGGGATTAAAGATCATGAGGGGCTGCAGCTCTCTCCTCTTGTGGGATGGGCATTGGGCAAGAGCCATAGCGAAGAAAAGGAGGCAGGGGTCTTCCATATAGCAGATCAAACGGCACTGACTTAAAAGGAGAAATAAAAAGTAGAGCTGTACCAGTACTAAGCCAAAGGTAACAATTTGTTTGAAGACTTGGGTTAAGCAGATGTTAAAAAACAAAGGCTAAGGTTTTACACAGTAATTAGCAACCTCTGACTGACCATCCATTTGAGTATGATATTCTAAGCTTCTCTGTATCTTGCAACCAAAGAAGTTCTCATMAAAAAAGAACTCAAGAATAATTTGTCTGATAATACAAATAGGATTTTGGAATGCCATGCCACCTGGCCACCATGTATATGCAAGTGGTGGCAACAGATATTGCAAGGAAATGTAGTAGACATAAGCAGTTAGTCAATTGACAACCACCGAAATGGTGTCTTTCCCTTYTAATGATGGGGGAGTCCACTTCTACTACTCAAGTAAAAGAATAGGAAAGGCTTGATAACATCGGGGAAAAAAAGCCTATTTCTTTGGCTACCTGCAACACCAGAAACAGCAACTTCAACTTCCCCACGTCCTCCAGGACCCTTCATGTAAATTTTGTCTGTTTTGCCAGAAGCATGACCTAGTGAGAGAAGGCTGCCAAATCTAGACTTGCCAGCTGTTGATCAGAGAAAGAGAGGAGAAAAGCAGAGAGAAAAGCCTCAAATAAGCAAGCTAAAAAAATCTATTAGTATAGTTTAGAGTATACTAAAATTGAACAATGATCCAGCTACCACAAAACAGCAGTAAAAAGTCACTACAATAATTAAAAATGTATATATCTATATATATATAACCACATTAAATCTAATACTGCTTATCAAGAATTTCTCTCTTATGCAATACTAATTATAAATRATTCAGCAGAAACATCAGTTAAACGAAGGCTACCTTAAGATGATAGCAGAGCAAGATGGAAAGAGTGCTAAGAAGAAATATCATCGCAGCATTCTTTCAATTTCTGAGGACAAAMAACACTTTGAAGAGTCCTATAGTTGTTTCTCTTAATGGCATATGTCCATCAAAGTGGTTGAATGAAAGAGTTGCAGATAGATTGTATAGAGGAACTTAGGATTTGATGAATCAAAAATAAAGGAACAGGTATCAAGAGGTAGGCTAGTTCAAACTCTAGAATTACTTACATGTATGATAAGTAAACACAAATGGTCTGTTTTATTCAAATTATGGACATAAAACGTCCACTATTAATTCAGGAAAAACAGTAACAAGGGTGAGTTACTTATGTCATTACATCCTATATCATACTGCCGGGTAACAATGAATTGATGCAACACCCCATATCAACGAATGCACTGGAGAAATTTAATCAGGAGAAAGTTCTTCCCCATTGAATAAGAATGGGAAACTCAGTACRATAAATTTTATTCCATGTTCAAGAAAAAAAATATTTTAGAAAAATATACCGTCATATGCATCTCGAACCATTTGGTAGCTGACAAATCCAGAGAAGAGAGTAATTTGCTGCATTTAGGACCACGTGAGTATTCATTATCCAATACTCATGAGGAAATTCCTTGGTTCATGTCAATGCTCATATTTCAACACAGTTCAAAGCTTCTGCTCGCTTAAAACATGCATTTACAGATTATTGAAAAGCAAAAAACCAGAATTATTGAATTCCAAGGGAAATTGAATTTTAGAATATATAACAAGAAGAACTCCCTTTTCTGCAATATGGATTACTTGTAACAAGTATTCCCCATCACCCATACAGTGTAGATTCTAGTAGTCCCTTAGGAAAAAAATATGGCATAGGAAAAAAATATGGCAGAAATAACAATAAGAAAAGCTCTACAATCAATTCAACTAAAAACCTTGATAAAACTATCCTAATTATAAGGGGAAACAAAGGTACCAGGAACCAAGCTGATTAAATTTCTTAAAGAGAGAGGAAGTAAGACCCTCCTAGTCCTAGTCCTATCCGTCAACTGATTCAACCGTAAAGATACAGTCCTTTAACATATGCCTCTTTGTTTAACATACTATCTCTCTAATAGCTTAKGCTTAAGCTCGAGCAACTGAACATAAAGAGCATGAATGTAGTACAACATCAAGATTTTTACATTAACATGAAAGTTTCATTTATTATTTTAAAAAGTGAGATCTACATGAATGCAATGCTTAGACAACTCAGAAGCCCTTGACAACAAGTAAACTGTAGTAGTTAGACTGCTGGAAAGTGAACCAACCCAAACCTTGGAATTCTTCCTACTTTGGGAATCAGAGTCCATATTCAATTCCGTAACATCGCTAGAATTGCAATTTTCTGCATTATCCTTTCCAGGAAAAGCTGCACCATCATGTGCGTTGAGAAGTACACAATAGCAATGGTCAGTCTCTGTCAACACCTGAATTTCAAAAACACTGATATTTCAGACATAGATGGAATTAATAGAACAAGAGCTTCTGAAGTTTAAAAAACTACCAATAATATTACAGGTCAAATATTGTGCACAATTATGGAATTTTTTCTTCATATAAATTACAAAAAGTAGGACCGTGTCCAATTTCCAGTTCCCAGTTCGATGACTCAGTGCATGTTGGCATTGAAGGAAAAACAAATAAACTAATCATGTGATCAATTAGGAACATCACCACTGCATCAAAAGTGGAGTCGAAGTCATCAACTGCAAAACAAATATCTGGATATGCAGGCGTAGTCTCCACCTCCTGAATATAATTTAGAATAAAGTCAAACTGACATTGATGGAACAGTCATGCTGGACAGCAATTAAATTTACCTTTTTAGAATCCAAATGAAAATTGACACGGCTAGGAGATGCATAAACAGCCTTTACAACCTGCAGAGAGCCCCAAACCGAATTCAAAAATTAAGTAATGATGCAAATAAAAATTMTCAAAGAGCAAAATTTGCAAAGAACCACATTTAAGTGAGCATAAATTAAATTACTTCTTCAGCAGTTATATTATGGTTTTCATTAAAGGATCACTATAGTCATTAAAGAAACAGGTGAAAACCCAAGTACTAAAAGTCATCATAGTACATAATCCTAGTATATTTATATATCATATCAACATCAAAAGTATGTTCCCTTCCAGGCATGAGTTCTTTACAAGACATATAATCCTTAAACACATAAAAGATACCTTATAAATAGGAGACAATGATGTACTATGTCCAGCTTGATGATTGCGAAGAACCTGATGACTGAAGAAGGAATTAAATGGGAAAAAGAATCAACAAGCAGATCAAAAAATCAATGGCGATGAAGCTTCATGGAAAAGTAAGAAGGAATATACCTCAATAATTACTAAGCAAATTATATAATCCTATATATGTATATATATGCTGGTCATTTTCATGAAGGATATTAAATAATAATGTTACACGCCAAAAATATGAACTTCGTTAAGTTTTCAAAAGAAAAATAGGTACAAACACGAGACTGTAAACCATTGCAAGAATATGCAAATATTGTTCCAAACCAAAATAATCTACTCCCATTCCCATAGGATGATATGATATACAAAGATGACACTAGCGAAAGTCACAAAAGCATTTGACCAGATAACAAGGAAAAAAAAGTTYGAATGCTGCAGATAATTTAAAATGTCAGTTCATAAAAGGAAAAAAAATATAACATATAAGAATTATGAATTATTAGCAAACCTGCCAGAAGATGTGATTAGCATAGTAATAATAATATCACAATCAAACCTCTCAAGACAAATGCAGGCTATTTTTTCAAGCAAATCAGACAGTCTATTAAGAAAATAAAGAGTCTATTAGGAAAATAAAGAGTCTATTAGGAAAATAAAGAGTGCAAATAAAGAGTCCATACCTACAAATCGCCACAGTCACAGTAAACGAAGTGTGAGCAATCAAGTTCAAGTAAAATGAGCGCCTCCAATCCACATCTACTGAAACCTCTCCAACCAAATTATCCAACTAATTAACATAAAAATAGAGCTTATTATCTTGATAGCCAAGAGATATCACACCAAAAATTACTGCACTTTACTAGGTCTAAACGTGGCAAAGTTAATTCCTGAAGACCTGCCGAGTCTGATTTATAGCAGCAACTATAAGCAACAAAGTTAACAGTAAACAGACATATAGCATGAACAACTAAGGAAAACAAGAAACTCTCATTCTGTAGTCATATACATTATTTAGGCAAGAGGTTAAGAGGTACAAATATCAGAACATAGAAGATATTTACATATAAAGGTGCGTTAAACACCATTCACTACTTTAAAAAGGGGAAAAAAGTGGCAAAGATAAATAAACAAATACTACATGCATAAAATATTACTGCCCAGAACGGAGGTTATATACCTTAGATGCCCACCTGCGAACAAAATAAGGAGAGGTGCTCTCATTATCATCATCATTGCCATATCCTTGAGATTTCTTTCAAAATATAAGTCAGAAAGTGTATTAGACTTCAATACCACACTGAGTAAATAAAATAAAGGATCTAGGACAATGGAATACACAGAATACAATAGCAAATTTGTACCACTTTTCTAACAAAAAATACGAGATCGTCGTCTTGTCGTCCCCTTGATTCCTTACCACGGATAAAATACACATCCATAACATCGTGCCAAAAACGTGGATCCATTTCTACATCCGAAGCATCTTGCTCATCTACCGCAGTCTGTCCTATTAAGTTGGAGTGCTTCTTAACCATGCTCAACAATTCATATCTACAAATTAAACATTCAAATCACAAAACTAAACAAGGAACCGTATTAATTTCGTTTACTTGTGCTTTACTTCAACTTCAAGCAAAGCTTAAGCACCAATGAAAGAAGCGAGATAGTTGAACTAGTCGATACAAAACAATGGTCAATAATCTAATAACAATAACTCTCGTCCACCTAGTTAGCGATCACGATCCATCACAGCATCGAGCAAAACATAACTAATCATTGCTGTCTCCAAGAATGCAAATGTATCGAAAATCAAGACGCTGACAAGAACCGACTGAATGCAGCACGATTCAATGATCGGGAACCAAAATTTGAAGTCCAAAAACTGAATGTACCAGTGGAGAAACTAATAATTGAGGTCATAAACCCATAGTTAAGGAGAAGGTAGGGCAAGAATCATACCTGCAAGGAGCTTCTCCTCCATCTCCGAGCATTTCTCCGGGAAGTTTCTGCTTTTTCTGAAGGTGAAATTGAATACGTAAACTACAGAAACAGTATTTTTGAGTAAATAAGTTAAAGAGTTCTGAGATGGTTTATGCAGCAAAGCGCAGGGAAGACGAAATTAAGCCCCAGATGAATTTAATGGCCAGGTGGCGCGATTTCTTCTCTGGGAAATGGCGGTGCGTTGGAGTCGATGAAGCAAGAAAAATTCACCAGTACTTCAAGAAATATTCCTGGGATTTTTTAAAGAAAATGTTGCTATATGCAAAAAAAAAAAATAAATAATAATAAAAATAAATAAATCAGTTACTAAAACAACAAATTAACAAAATTTCTGTGATGCAATGTCGTTGTAGTATAGTGGTGAGTATTCCCGCCTGTCACGCGGGTGACCCGGGTTCGATCCCCGGCAACGGCGATGTTTCTTATTTTGATCGAAATTTCTCCTCTACCCAGCGCTGGAGGATCAGCGAAAGGGTACCTGCGCCCAGAACTGAAGTTAAATTATATATATTTTGCATTTGTAGTTAAATTATATATGCATTGCAATTTTGTTAAGAAACCCCCTGTTTGTGGTTCGAACTTCGACCCTTGCAACAGTCATTTAAATAAAAAGGTAAGGACCCGTGAAGCCTTGAAGGTACGCTAAGAACTTCACAAACAGAACGCTCGGATTTATGAGGATTTTTTAATTAGAATGATAATAATTTCTTGTGTTTGATTGGAATTAAAATAAAAAATTTGRAATTCAATTTGGAAATCTCTTTTGTCCCAACAAATTTCCATCTGAATTTAGTATTGTTAGYGGTGATTTCTCACCAACTCCATGGCAGACCGTATRACAGTCCTTAATACGGTGAAAATAATGGCTAGTTCTAAATTAGAGACACTCAAGATTCGTTGCCTCGAACCTCATCCAACGGGTCGAGACGAACTGATGATTGGGTCGTATATTTTCTTAGCTGTCGAGTCAAACATGTCTTTCACTCATCGGCATCCCAAGTAAMTGGTCGGACCGATCACAGGATGCTCTACTAGGATTGATTCTCCAACAYGTCTCACGACAATACGCTGTCGTTTCCGAAACCTTAAAGAGCTATTGGAGCTCTATCAAAAGTCCTGCTGGAAGCTCTGCTTATGAATAGGAACCTCTCACTTCATTCTCAGGTACTCGAAATTATATTCTCTCGTATATAGCTCGGTCATCCACTAACTTGGATGTCGAAGTGTCTTATGTTTTGCAGGTCTCTTGTTCATCATACTTCCAACTCGTCTGCCAGGCCATCCTTCACTCGAACCAAGGTTTGTAGAGTTTGGTCAAAATTCTTCATCAAACAAATATGATTTTAGTTGAAAGTTGATCATATTACAATTTTACTATTGCAATTAGTTATATTGAAGAAATCAAACTGAAAAAAAAACTCTATATGCCATAGTGACTACCTTCGTGCTATGCTTGTAATATTTATGTTCGATAGGTTTTGTCAAATCTCTTATATTTTGGTGTAAATTTGATATGATACGAGAACTTTTACAAAAGTTATAAATTTTAGTATTTATTTTACAAAAATGTTAGCCTTTATAATAAACAAACTAATATCATAATACCCTATATAATGATTTATAGAAATTTTTTTTTTTATGAACTTTCGAAAGATCATAATACCCTATATAATGATTTATAGAAAATTATTTTTTTTATGAACTTTCAAAAGATACACTTTGGCTTTTGATTTTGAGAAATAGGTTTAAATAACCTCTCTAATCTCTATTGACAAAAAACATAAAAACAAAAAAAAACAAAACAAAACAAAAGGGCTTATTGGACTTAAAATAAATCTGACAAGACGAGCGTAACAAGGAACAAAAAAATATATGACGTGGCGTTTGAAATTAAAAAAAAAAATTGCTTCTCTACCTCCTTTCTATCCGTTTTATCCTCACATATCAAACCCTCTATCAAGTTATCAACAACTTTTTTGTTTGTTTCTCAACATGCAAGGGGTAAAATACATAAAAAAYTCAGGGCCAACTCAATAACCAGTGACTTATAAGTAAAAACTCAAGGACTCGGTAATTTTTCTACAATTCACAGAAGCTTAGTTTTAATTATTGCTTAATTTGAATGTTTATAGTAAATACATCAAAAATTATTTTATATATTATATTTGGATATAAATTTAATATTAAAAATTCTTGATATCTGTTGAAACTAAACATTAAAATASACGTAGRCATCTTCAATTATAGATGAAAAAGTTAAAGAGCTACTAAGTCAAAGTCATAAAAACTATTTATATATATGAGTTTGTGCTCCCTCTAGCATGAAATCTTGAATTTACTACAGGATGATGTACACATAGCAAAATTAGCATTTCTCCCTCTGAGTCAGAATAAATACGTTTTCGAACCCTCTCTTTTAAATTAAGAGTGTATGTTCCCGCGCGAATTTCAGCAATCACTTGTTCTAATTCTACATATTGATCATTTTGAACTAAAAGTAAATTTTTTGGCGGAATAGTGACATAGTGGCCCGTAATTATTCCATTTACGCTTCAAAAATAGGTATGACATTTACCCAAGCCATTGTTCCATCTTCAGCAAKGGAGAAATTGTTTATCACAAGATTTTTAAGGGTAGCTTAGCACAGTAATAGAGATATGTCTTTGAATTTCCTATCCTATTTATTGTACTACAAATAAAAAAATATTTTTAAGGGTGATTTGGGTTTTTTTCTCTCCCCGGGTCGGAAGTCCTTTCCGTTGCAATAAAGGGGAGGAGGAGTGGCGCGTATGGAAGGAAGCAGGGTAGAACTAAAAATTGAAACGAAAAGTCGGTCTTGTCGGTTTAATTAGGCCGACCCGAACCGGATACAAGTTATAGCTTGCTTCGTGAAACGACAGATCTGCGTTTCTTCTTTACAGGTTGAGACTTGAGAGTTCCCACATCAACCACTTGYGGAGATCCAATTTCCTTCACCAAGCTCAAGCAAAACAGGTAGTGCCTTGAATTCACCTAGATCTGAGATTTCTGAATTCAACCTCTGTCTCATCACAATTCGGTTCCCCTAATTCTCTTCAGATCTCAAACACAGAGAAAAGCAGTTATGGAGAAGTCGTGCACTCTATTGGTGCACTTCGACAAGGGCACCCCAGCCATGGCGAATGAGATCAAAGAAGCTTTGGAAGGGAATGACATTGAATCCAAGATTGAAGCATTGAAAAAGGCGATTATGCTGTTGCTTAATGGGGAAACCATTCCACAACTTTTCATCACAATTATACGCTATGTGCTACCCTCTGATGACCACACCATCCAGAAGCTTCTCCTTCTTTATTTGGAGATCATCGACAAGACTGATTCCCGTGGTAAAGTTCTGCCGGAGATGATTCTTATTTGCCAGAACCTCCGCAACAACCTTCAGCATCCCAACGAGTATATTCGTGGCGTCACGCTGCGCTTTCTCTGCCGTTTAAATGAGACCGAGATCATAGAGCCGCTGATCCCTTCCATTCTCACCAATTTGGAGCATCGCCACCCATTCGTTCGGCGGAATGCGGTGCTTGCCGTCATGTCTGTTTACAAACTTCCTCAAGGGGAGCAATTACTGGATAGTGCACCTGAGATCATCGAGAAGTTCTTGACCTCCGAGCAGGACAACTCCAGTAAGAGAAATGCTTTTCTTATGCTCTTTAACTGTGCCCAAGAAAGGGCCATCAATTATCTCTTTACCAACATCGATAGGATGAACGATTGGGGGGAGCAGCTTCAGATGGTTGTCTTAGAATTAATTAAGAAGGTTTGCCGGGCCAATAAGGCCGAGAAAGGCAAATACATTAAGATAATTATATCTTTGTTGAATGCCCCATCAAATGCCGTCATTTATGAATGTGCTGGAACTCTTGTGTCTCTTTCCTCAGCTCCCACGGCTATTAGAGCCGCTGCAAATACTTACTGCCAGCTTTTACTCTCCCAAAGTGATAACAACGTAAAGCTTATTGTTCTTGATAGGCTTAATGAGCTTAAGTCATCTCATAGGGAGATCATGGTCGAACTAGTAATGGATGTTCTTCGAGCACTTTCCAGCCCAAATCTTGATATTAGGAGGAAAACTATAGATATCGCCCTTGAATTGATCACTCCTAGGAATATTGATGAAGTCGTTATGTTACTGAAGAAGGAGGTGGTGAAGACACAAAGTGGAGAGCATGAGAAGAATGGAGAATATAGGCAAATGCTGGTGCAGGCTATACATACATGTGCAATTAAGTTCCCCGAGGTTGCCAGTACAGTGGTACATCTCTTGATGGATTTCTTGAGCGATACCAACGTGGCTTCAGCAATGGATGTTGTTGTTTTTGTACGTGAGATCATTGAAACAAATCCCAAATTGCGAGTTTCCATCATTACAAGACTGTTGGATACATTCTATCAGATCCGTGCAGCAAGGGTGTGTTCTTGTGCGCTTTGGATCATTGGAGAGTACTGTCTCTCACTCTCTGAAGTTGAGAGTGGGATCTCTACCATCAAACATTGTCTTGGTGACCTTCCTTTCTACACAGCTTCAGAGGAAGGAGAGGCACAAGAGTCTTCAAAAATTTCACAGCCAGTTAGCTCAACCACAGTATCCTCTAGAAGGCCTGCCATTCTTGCTGATGGTACCTATGCTACCCAAAGTGCTGCACTCGAAACTGCAATGTCCCCACCAACCCTTGTTCAGGGATCCCTATCGTCTATTGGAAATTTGAGATCCTTAATTCTTTCTGGCGATTTTTTCCTTGGGGCTGTTGTGGCTTGCACACTTACAAAGCTTGTTTTGAGGCTAGAGGAGGTTCAGCCTTCCAAAGTCGAAGTGAACAGAACCTTCACTCAGGCATTATTGATCATGGTTTCCATGTTGCAATTGGGTGAATCTTCGTTTCTTCCTCATCCAATTGATAATGATTCACGTGACAGGATTGTCCTCTGTATTAGATTGCTAAGCAATACAGGCGATGAAGTGAGGAAGATATGGTTGCGATCTTGCAGACAAAGCTTTGTGAAAATGCTGGCTGAAAAGCAACGCCATGAAACTGAAGAGATAAAAGCCAGGGCTCAGATATCTCATGCACAGCCGGATGATTTAATTGATTTTTACCACTTAAAGAGCAGGAAGGTAATATTACATTTCACCTGTCGTCTCCTGCATATTTCTTTGTTTACTATTAGGCTCTATTTTTCTCCTTTTATATGTATCATGGTTTGTAGAGTTTAATATACTTATCTTTAATGTGTTTGATCTTAATTTGCTTTGGGTGAAGATATCTTGTGCTGTCTCCTGAATATCTTTTTAATTTATTTGTGACACTCTATTCCTCTTTTTTTCTTGTTTTGTTTCGTGATGTGTAGAGTTTAATATAATTTTCTTTAATGCCTTCCCCTGTCAGCTTGCTTTGGATGAAGATATCCCATGCTTTCTCCTGAAATTTTTTTAATTTATTTATTACACTTCATTATTTTATTTTTCTCTGGTTCCATATCATGGTTTTGGCATTCGATGACTTACTTTTAATGTGTTTGACATCATTTTGCATTGAATGAAATAACTACGGATGCCACTAAGCTATGCCTAGATTTGAATCATACGATGGGCTAATTTTTATAGGGAGAAGAAAGCAAAATTAAAATTAAAGTTTGTAGAAACCCATTCATAACTTTTGTTTCTTGCAAGGAAAGGAGTAAGTAACTCAAAACAGTGTATGAAAGCTTTTCATTGATCATTTTTAAGAATTTGATAATTTTATTAATATGCATATATTCATGTGTGGTTTACTCCTCAATAGGATATTAATTCCAAGTAATTGTTAAGTACCTTTTTCTCCCTCCGAAAGAAGTGAGGAAAGATATTAGGTTTTTTCTTAACGTGATTGATATGTAGGATAGTTTTGTTCAACTGGCTTTGTATACTTGGATTAGAGCTAGAATGAAATCGAATTCCTGTGTTTTTTTTTTGTAATGGTTTAGGGGTTCTGGGCATGACCCTTTCCAGTTTTCTGATGGTCTCAAGTCTCAATTCCCTGAGGTTTTATATTCTAAATCAATAATTTACTTGGTTTCTCTTATGGTTTCTCTTAATTCTGTGAGCATCATTTTTCAGGGTATGAGTCAGYTGGAACTGGAAGATGAGGTCCAAGATGATCTCAAGCGTGCTACTGGAGAGTTTACAAAGGATGGGGATGATGCAAACAAACTCAATCGCATTCTTCAACTAACTGGATTTAGTGATCCTGTTTATGCAGAAGCTTATGTCACTGTTCATCATTATGACATTGTTCTTGATGTTACAGTTATTAACAGAACCAAAGAGACTCTTCAGAACTTGTGCCTTGAGTTGGCCACTATGGGTGACCTCAAACTTGTTGAACGGCCTCAAAACTATACGCTTGCTCCAGAGTCAAGCAGACAAATAAAGGCTAACATCAAGGTTTCTTCTACTGAAACAGGAGTCATATTTGGTAACATTGTATATGAGACTTCTTCTAATGTGCTCGAGAGAACAGTCATAGTTCTTAATGATATCCACATTGATATAATGGATTACATTTCTCCTGCATCCTGTACTGATGTGGCATTTAGAGCAATGTGGGCTGAATTTGAGTGGGAAAACAAGGTACACTATCTTCTTTGGTAACATTCACTTTAAAACTACCAGGATTTAATCTTTTACTTGTCGATGATGACCATCGAGAAATGGAAGAATTAAATAGAGTTTAATGTTTAAATTTCCTAAACTGGATATAGGTTGTCTTGAAAATGGATGTAGTCCGAATTATTCGTTGGGCGAGGATAGTGCGGCAAGCCATTAATCATTATGAATTCGGCACTCCAAAAAAAAAAAAAATGTTTCACTCCATTGAGTGGTTATGATCTGGATTCTTGCACTTTGGTATATTGTCTATGCTCTCGGGTGTTATCTATTAAGGATGACTTGTTTTTAATCTTTTCTGCAAACTTGTTTCTGCATTTCCTTTTAACTTCAAGTATCTATCCTTTGGTAAGGCTTTCACCCATTATTCGCGTAGTAGAGATAGGAGGGCTGCGTCTCCATAGATGCACACTTTTTAATGTGAACTTCCTTTTTCCTTATTTGAGGACAGTAAAATAATTGTCGTACACCAAATTTTGATTATGGTTCTTTTCGACTGCAGGTTGCTGTGAACACAATAATTCAATATGAGAAGGAATTTTTAAATCACATTATGAAGTCGACTAATATGAAGTGCCTGACACCAATGTAAGATCCTTCAGTCTAGGATGTACTCTTTTACCTACCTTGGATGCTTTATGCTTATGCYGACAGGACACCTGGCACTATAGGACTGGTTAGATGTTCATATTGTAGCCCGCCCGGTACTTGTACCGAAATTCCTGCAAATTTAAAATTTTCTTTCTGCTGGGACTTGCTGTTGCAACTTCCTGTTTGGTATCGGCTGTCTCAAATGCAATTTACCTGATTTTTCCCATTCCATTAATAACTGATGTTTATAATGAGACCAACCGCTTGCTTGTGCTACTAACCTGAAAGATAGAGATTTTGATGTCACATTAAAGGTTTTTTTTTTAATTAGTAATGACGTGCTAGGTTTATATTCTCTTTTTTCAGTATAGCCATTAACTTCACACCGAACAACCTTATGCAAAGAGTGTGGGTGGGTATATGTGGTTACCTGTATTTAATTATCTTTCTCCGTTTGATTTTGGGCACCCAGATCGGCGTTGGAAGGTGAATGTGGTTTTCTTGCTGCTAACCTTTATGCAAAGAGCGTTTTTGGAGAAGATGCTTTGGTGAATGTGAGCATTGAAAAGCAAGCAGATGGCAAGTTGAGTGGATACATCAGGATAAGAAGCAAGACTCAAGGTATTGCTCTCAGTCTCGGGGATAAGATCACTTTGAAACAGAAGGGAGGCTCATGAATATTCAAATTTGATGAATAATATATGGAGTTTTTACAAAATTTTGCTTCAAACCTCTCACTGCTGCGGCCATTCGAACTCGTTGCCATTTTATTTTCCTTTACTGAGATATCTTCCTCTTTCTAGAAAGAGGGATCTGTTGTTATATGTTAGTGTCCACGAACAAGTGGCAATTTTATGCTGTCTTTATTCTTTTGTTGCCCTTTTCGTCCTCTTTTTGTAGTTTATTGTGTACTACAGAGTACCTTCTACAGCTATAATTTTTTTGTTGATCTTTTTACATGATTAGATGTTTGTTCATCAAGTTAATTGTGTTCTTCGGAAAATTAATAACAAGTTATTGAGAACTGTGCGACACTTTCTCCATTTTCTTTTAGATGAAAACTACATCTACAAGGGAACGAATGATAAAAATATCATTCATCTGTGTTTGCTTTTTAAATGGAACTATTTTGTAATTGCAGCGTGTCTTTACAAGCAATGGATTCCACGTTTCACTGTAACTTTTGCCACTAAATTATTCTGCAAATATTGGTCTTCAACTTCCTCAGGAAATATACTGAATGGACTACGTTTTTATCACACAGGTTAATGCAAGCGAAATTATGTTTTTCCACCTTTTTTTTTGGGTAATACTTTAATGATTAAATCATGAATTCAAGGAAATAGAAGAATAATCTGGACCTGCTATTCGAAATGAATGTTCCATATGTACACGTGACAATTTAGAGAAACTCCTCTAGGTCATCACAGGTTACTCACCCGAAGCATCTACACGTGGCAGTCTAGATAAAGATGGAACTTCCTCGGCTAGGTATTCAGGCCATTGGACAAACCTTGTCAATAATAAGCAATTGGTCATAGTACCTCAATGCCAACCTTTTATAATGTTCAAGAACAAGTGAAATTTAGCTGTGCGTTGGAATCRATGAAGCAAGAATGACACACCCTTCAAGAAAGATTCCTCAGCTTTTAAAGAAATGGTTGCTATAACAAGATAAATTCACACTTCACAGTTACTCCAGAAAAAAAAGTAGAGATATTAAAACATTTGATGACACCACCACAGCGTCGTTGTAGTATGGTGGTAAGTATTCCCGCCTGTCACGCGGGTGACCCGGGTTCGATCYCCGGCAACGGCGGTATTTTATTTTGATCGAGTTTTTATTATTATTATTTTCTTCTTCTTCTTTCCTTCTCTCAATAAATACTCAGCATTATTTAAAAATTGTTAGTTTCAAAAAATAGTCTTAAGATTGTTAAGGTTGCTCTACTTGGGTTCTGGCATTGGTAATTTTTTATTTTGATTGAAAATTGTTTCTTTTTTTTTTTCCTTTTCTTTTCAAGAAAAACTCAGCATTATTTCGGAAAGTTTTTCTTTTTTTTTCCTTCCAAGAAATAATCAGCATCATCAAAGATTGTTAGTTTGAAAAAATGGTCTTAAAAACGATAAAGTTGTCGTACTCTGGTTCGATCTGGCATTGGTAATTTTTTATTTTGATCGAAAATTGTTTTTTTTTCTTTTCTTTTCAAGAAAAACTAAGCATTATTTTGGAAAGTTTTTTTTTCCTTCCAATAAATACTCAGCATTATTAAAAATTGTTAGTTTGAAAAAATAGTCTTAAAAACGTTAAAGTTGTTGTACTCGGGTCGATCTCTGGCATTGGTAATTTTTTATTTTGATCGAAAATTGTTTCTTTTTTCTTTTTCTTTTCAAGAAAAACTCAACATTATTTGAAATTGTTAGTTGAGAAAATCGTTTTAATTCTGTTAAATTCGTTGTAGTATAGTGATGAGTGTTCTCACTTGTCACGCGAGTGACTTGGATCCGATCCCCAGTAACAATGAGATTTTGTTTTGATCGAAGGTTTTCGATTTTTAGCAACTGCATTATTTTATTTCAAGTTTTTTCCTCTCTTTTCTAGGTAGAAAAAACAATTTATATATTTTTTTAATGCTTATATATTCTTCAYAAATTTATTAAAATATCTTCGGTTSGAGATTCACATGGAAAAATTAAAGCTTCACTCTTCTTTTCAATTTCATGTTGGTTGTGGCTAGCTGAAATTTTGGCGATATCCTTGAAGGTCATTAAAAACAAGTACACAAGTACACTGRAAAATAAATTTATATATATTATATATTATTCATTTAATATATACATACTTATTAGATATCGGCAGCCTGATTCAAGATTCATATGGAGAAATTAAAGCTTCACTCTTATTTTTAATTCTATGTCGACCATTACTAACTAAAATTTTAGCGATATCTTGAAGGTCATTATCTGACATGTTCAATCTAACTCCCTTGCCAMAGTTAAGCTCCTCCAAGGAGAAATTTCAACTTTGAAGGATGAACTTAAGTGATTGATTGACAATTTCAAAGACTATCTCTAACCTTCACTTCCATTCTTTTAAATCACATTTCTCGTGACAACARCAAACCAGTTGATTTATTAGTTAGATATGAGCTTCTACATTCCACCACGTGTTTTTGGCCTTTTCCAATTCGTTTTTATACTGTTACAAATTATAAAAAGATGATATTTCCTCAAGTCTAGTCCAAATGGCATCTTCATCTTAATACAAGTTAAGCTTTTCAAGAAAAAAAAAATTTATTCTAATATTTCARTTCCATAATGTTAGAGGGAGTCTGCTCTTGCAATTTAGTTGGAATGTAGTTAGTAAGTTAAAGTTACTCCTGTTAATTTCTTTATTAGTTGTATAATTACTCCTTTCTATAAATATCACATAAAGGCCCCACATAATAATGGGGAGCAATCACTCATAGGTGAATAATCTCACTTTTACGCACACTATAGTCAATTTGATATGATCGGTGATCAAGACATCTATACATTTTGTACGATTGAAGATTTGATCTCTCATCCTAAATTTATTTAACTATTTTTTTTAACCYCATTATGGGTAAATAAGAGGCAACATTTTCATTTCGCTAAAGTAAAACAATTCAACAGGATCCCTTTGTTTATCACACCTCATTGATTTTTTTTCTCTTTAATTTGAGAATATCTCTACATTATGTGTACTTTTGTTTGTGTGCTTGAGATTAACYTAGAAAAAAAAATTAAATAAAGATATTTTTTCACACATACTTTTGAAATAGTTATTAATTTAGAGTGTATGTTTAGTATCGATTTTAGATATCTAAAACGTTCTTTTTGAAAAATTTACAATATTTGATAATAAGTAGACAAATAAACATTTAAAAAAAAATTAGGTGGTTCTAAAATCTCTTTTTGAAGAAACACATGAATGATGATGATCTCATTCGTGACTTTAAAATGATTAATACTTTTGTAGTTTGAACACTTAAAAACTAATTATTCAAAATAATATTATTGTTGAAACTAAAAGATAAAAAAATACAGAAAACTCAGGGTTGGGTTAACTACTTTCCTTGATGATTGAATTACCATTCAAGTTATATATATATATACCTCTAGCGTTTTGATTTGATTGCTCTCTGCCCATTTCAATTGAATAATAATCAATTTGAATATAGTTTAATTGATTAAGTCATATATCCTGGTCTTAAGTTCAAATCTTCATCTTCAATTCATGAAGTGAAAAAACAATATAATTTTAATTGAATTTTATCCCATAAGATTAAGATATTGTTTTTCGTTTTCAAGAAAATAAATATATATTTTTTAAAGTTATTCATCACACCAAAATGCAAACTTCAATTTAATGCTTAAAATTATTTTAAATATTAAAGTAATTTAATATTCACACGAAAAAATTAATTAAAATAACCTCACAAACAACTTTTGATGTGGATTCACACGTTTTCTATATATAACAAACTCTTTTATTGGTCCCTTTTCCTATTGTATCACTATTTCTTTATTTCACGTCTTCTTTTTCTCTCTAATAGAATTGACAAAATTTCTTTTTCTATCCTTCAATTTTCTTCAGAAGTATTTCTTTTTTCCCAAAAGGTTTGCTGCAAAAATGATCCAATTTAAGTCATAAAATTAAAGAAACAATCAATCCAATCACGAAACTACAAAAATGATTGAATTGAAATCTAATTTATATTATACATATTATTAAATTATTAATTTAATTGATTGACTACTACATTCAACTAAAATCAATCAATACTTGAAAGTCACCGTAAATATTTTTAAAATACAGTAAAAAAAAACTACATTACAAATTTTCCAAATATAAATGTTAATGTCCTCTTAGTGCATGTGTTAGTAAGCTCAAGATTTTTTTAATTAATTTTTTATGAAAGTAAATATCAAATTAACACATTAATTGAAATAAGGGGTCATTGCTAACCAGCAATGTAGCTCAAATAGTAGCCAATTTAGCACAATTTTAAACCTAACCCAAATAAAAGTGAATGAAAAGTCGAAAAAATGAATCAACATATCTCAACATTGTACATAATGAAAATTGTATGTCAAATGATTATGTAACTTTTATTTTTTATCAAAGTTCTCTTTGCATTCTTATAGAATATTTGGCCTATTAATATCACTTATATGCCATATTAATAGAACGAAAATAGGAGATCAATGCTTTTCATTACTCAATCGATTTTGTCAAATTTTTCGATTTCTTAACTTATACTCATAATTGCCTCCATCTCAACAGGGTAATAGACACATAATTGACAGATTAGTGCCCTGTTAAATAGGGTGACCTAAAACAAACAAAAAAGAAATTAAAAAAAAAAAAGAAAAGAAGAAAAGGACAGAAAACGTGGTGGGAAGCGATTTAAATAAATGGAAGCATCGACTGCGTGTACTTCCAAATATGGATTAAATTGGATTACGACCCAACAAAAGGAAACTGTTTGGATACTGTGATTGGCTACTCCTGGCGTGGATATCAAGTAAGCTGTCTTCTCCACCCTCCTCAGTTCACACAATTCATTTTCACACTGAAAATTCTTTAAAATAACATTGTAAAAACCACCCCAAAATATAAAATTTATAATAAACTTATAAAATTTTTGCAATTAAYTTTTAAATATAATCGTACCTTCCAACTATTAGAGTATTTAAAATCAAACCCGTGATATAAAATTGTAATAATTTAACTAATTTTTTTTTTCAATTTTATAACATTTGAAAACTATAATATTGTGATTTAAAAAAGCAAAAAACAAAAAGGAAAAAAAATTGTAACAATGTCTATAATGTCTATGATTCAACTGACGCACGTTRTAAAATTTCTTTAAAATAAAAGGTATATCTTCTTCTTATTAGACATGTGAGAGTGACTATTCAAACTTTCGACCTTTCGATTGAAAATAGGTGTCTTAACCAGTTGCACTATATTGACGTCGGATCTTATATCATTTTAAATGATGTTGATATTGTAGATATAATAAGTGGCAATAACATRCCTATAATAGATATAGTGTAGGAAATTTTCTCGTGAGAGGTGAGCGTGACATCTAATTCCTTGTGGACGAGGTTGCTTCCATCTATCAACTTGCCAACTAACAACTGCATTCCACAATCAAACCATTAAATGCAAAAAAGAAAAAAAAAGTTATCTCTTGGATTTTATTTACTAGATTAACGTTAATTAAGTAGTCAATTTCAAGCCTATGTTCTGGGAAAAAAAATTCAAGCTAAAAGGTTAAATCACAAATTTGTTTATTGAAAGAGTGTTTCTACTTAATCTTTAAAATCTTATAAAAAAAATTCTACTAGTTTCTTAATCTCTTTTAGTTTTGTATCTTTTTGTTATTGATTTCATCAATTTAACGCTTATTTGACGCGTTGACCATATTAAATTAGCGATCAYGTGATATGACCTACTATTTTTTTTCTTTTTTAATATAATAAATGTGGGGTATGAAAATTTTAATCTCCAACATCAAGAGAAGAAGTAGATGTCATTTGTTGCTGAACTATGCTCATATTGACATATAACCTAGAAATTGAAACATGTTAGTTTGAYTAATTTTGTGCAAACATGCTAATGAGACTGAAAATTTTTCAAAGAGCTCACCTAACTCTTTTAAGTTCTAAACTTACTCGATTTTACTTATTTCAAATTAGTTTACCATATCATGTCACAAAATTCTTAATTAATTATACAGTCAACAAATAATTTGAACATTAAGTTGACAGCGTTTAACGTAGGAGAGATTCATTCTGACACAAAATTGAAAATTTAGAGRCATGAATATATATTTTTTACTTTTTACCTCCTTTTTCTTGAGGAGTATAGACGTATAATTGTTTATACATAAAAAGGAATGTAATCACAATACAACCTACAAGTGCAGAAGAGAAATATATTACGGCTTTTATACTATAAGTATTTGAAAGAAAAATTATGAATAAGTCATGCATGTAGGACATGAGAAGAAACTAAACAGATCATRGGATCATTAAATATATTTTGAATTTCATAAAATCATAAACTAAAATATATATAAGGTTGAAATCTCACTTTTTTTGCGGCTATACTTTTACAATTATTCCATCATTGAAATTTCAAAGTATATCAATTTTTAGTTTCAAAGGTTACCAAATTTTATTCCATCACTGAACTTTTCAAAATTTTTGTATTAACTCCTGAACCCCTAGAAAAAAAAAACATTTTCATTCTCGCATTAGTTTTGTTAATCAATTGTTTAACACATAAATAATGTGACTTTAATTTGAATACTCATGCTAACATGTGTCTTATATGAGCATATATAGTTAAGTGACAAAATAATAGTTAACCATCAAATTGACCTTCAATTTTTTTTAATAAGTTTAAGGAGTTAAAATAAATATTTTAGAATCTTAAGCTTCAAAAAAATATAAATAYTTTAAATAGTTTCCACATTTCCTAAAAATACATTTGAAAACTAAATTTCAGAAACAAAAACTTATTATTTTTTTTTAATTTTCAAAATTTACCTTAAATAAATACAGAGTTGAAAGTTGGATTTATAATTTTTTTTAATATTTTTATAATTTTTATAATTTTTCTTTTTGGGAAAAGTAAGACATGTTGTATGAAAAAAATACCAATCTCATAACAAAGGGAGACCTATTAAAAAAAAAAGTAACTATAAGAGCTCGAAACAACGAAGATAACAGCATACAAAACAAGACAAACAGTCAAAATAACGTAAGTAAAAACATGGAAAACTATGAAACATACTATAAACTTTATTTTTAAGAAAACAAAATAATTATCGCCTTAAGACTAAAATAGACCAATCAATCAAAATAAAATAGATTAAATATGAAATTGAAAAAGTATATTTTTACAAGAAAAATACCGACTCCTCGGCGTATAAATAGAAGAAGAAAAGCGCTATAAACTGTAGCCAGAGGCGTTGATAGCATCTCCAAAACTCTCTTTCTATCTCTCTCGTCACTATACAGCGATTCGGTTTCCATTGTCTCGGCTTTGATCTGTATGAGAGCGGAGCACGATAATCATCCATTGGCAATCAAATTCAAGCAACAATTCCTGGCGAGAATGTCGAAGCAGCTCGCAGCTCTGTTCGCCATTGCAGCCCTTCTTACAATGTCCGTTCTGTTGTCTTCCCAAGCTCGTCCAATAACCACATTCAGCGCCAATTCTGTCGAAATCGCGCATCCGGTAACCTAAAATTCCAAATCCACTGTTCTAGTTTCCGATCGATTCTTAAATCAATTTCATCGTTCTATGATTAATTTTGTGTCTTTAAACACCGGTGGTTCAGGATTCGAAAGATCGGGTTCATGAAGACGGATGCGATGAACGAGCGGAAGATCAGGACTGCCTGAATAGAAGAACATTAGAGGCTCATACCGATTATATCTATTCAGGTGAGACCAAGCCATGAACCGTATTCAAATAATTGATCTCAGAATTCACACACAGTCGTACATCCTCTGAAAAAGAGGAGAAAATGTTTTCGCACAGTCGTCTCGTCTCCATCTTCATCTTCTCTAATCAATATAGTTTAATAATTAATGTTAATCAATCTGCCGGAGTTCATTATTCGTCTTCTTCTTCTTCATCTTTCTGTTTGTTTCCCGAGAAAACCGAAAAAACACTCCGGATTTTACAGAGACATGCCGATTCGATTCTGCTTGTGGTGTGACGTTATTCTCCGTCCCCACAGCTTCCGTAACAAGAATGAGTTAGGAATTGTGGCGGTTTTCCATCAAATCAATTGGTTATTTAAGGATATATATACACTCTCTTTTGATGGTAACCATTCTGTACCCGACTCTTTTTTCAACCACTCTCATGTGTACATGCCGGTTAAAGGAAATAGTTCTTACTTTGCAGAAAAAATTAATAAGTAAAATCATTCTTATTTACTTCTGATCACATATTTATGGCTCTACTTGGGGTCACACAGAATCCCACGTTCTTCAATCCAGTTTGTGATTATAAAGACCGAACAAAGATTATGGTACTACGTATCGTAGTTGTTTTAACATTTTCAATGTTACTTTTTAAGATTTGTTTTTTAAATTAATCTTTAAGTACGATGATACACTGAAGTTAACACTATTAAAGTCATAATCCACTGTCCTGACCTTTGCGGAAAAAAATAAATATCCACTATCTTGACTCTGTTTTGACTTGTGTGATTAAAAAATTCACTTCATTTTTCCTATTTATCAACCCCCGTTGGGTAATGCTCACCTTTTTATATTTCCTCGTTCTTAATAAAGAAAAACAAGCTCATAAACCTACAATGATAAAACAAAATTTTTTTTTATATTGGAATAAATTGGAAAATGAAAATTTTCTAAAATATGAGAACAAAAAATATAAATAGTTGTCATTTCAGGGACAGAAAGTTACCAAATGGGCTCTAATTTATCCATTAATTCACTTTCTTAACCATCTTTTGACTCGTGTTTAAATTTTATTTCACATCTCTATGTGTCCACTTATTTTTTTTCTCGAAATAGGAATGAAATCCAAAATTTTAAGAATTTGGATAAGCAATAACTCAAGAGAGAATCTCAGGGTCCCAAAATAAGTTCTCATTTCAAATTTGTTCCAAAACATGTATAAAAAGATTATTTTATTATACTTATTCATGAGTTTGGAGTCATGCAATTCTTTTTTTTATTATTAAAAAAGAATAAACAGAAATAATAAATTGGAGCGCTTCCTTATCTTTTAACTCTTTTAATGAGTTTGCTCAAGAGGCAATGTCATCATAATATATAAGGGCAGTACCAAGTACAAGTATCATATCTCCGGCACAAATTGAATTTTATAGTGATAAGAAGCAACTTGCTCAAGATCAAATCAAGTATATGTATTTATGTGTGTGTATATATATATCATTGGTATGTTAGCGTTTATATAAGGTATATAATTAGTATATCAACACTTATAATCAACTATAAGAGTGTTAATATAACAAATTAGGCATATCAATGGATATCAGTAGTCATATCAGGTATAGAAGACATACATTCAAGTTATAAAAGAAAATTTATAAATAATACAACACAACTCGATTAAACAAATTGAAGATAGTAAATAGAAGTAACATATCATAGCATATCAACTATATCAATGGTATATCATATCAAATAAGTTAAATTAATGATATATCATATCAAATCACGTATATTATTAGTATGTCAAGTATATAATGGCCAAGTGTCAACTAAGGGTACGTAGGTTGGAATTTTATTTTATTTTGCCTAAATTTTCCCAACTTTACTATTTTGCAAAATTGAAAAGTAATTACTGCTTTCACACCTTCCCATTAATTTCTTTACTACTTTTGCAAGCACCCTATATTAGTCAAAGGTATTCCCCAAATTAGCTGTGAAAACAATTCTCTAAGTCAGTCCCTATTACTAAATTTGTAGCCAAATTGAAAAGAATTAAGTTTCACAAGAGCCAGATTGGTATTTCCATCAATGGCAATGGCAGTTGAGGGCCATGCGGCGAACCAGAAACTTGCCGGCCTCCTTTTCCTCACAAGATCCAACGAATCCTCCACCCTCTCATCTTATAAACTCCTCCTCCTCCTTCGTCTCCAACGGGGAAAAGAGCCGGAGATAAAAAGTTGAAAAAACAAGTTAATTTTTCTCTGAGGCATTTCACAAACACCTTTCGTGCAAAGACATGGGGGTGAAGCTCTGGCTGATTCTCCTCCTCATCCTCGCCGTAGAGGTGGCGCCTCACTCCGCAACCCTCAACAACAACGCCGTTTTCTCCTCCCGCGGCACCTTGTTCGGAGAATTGAGACCACGGAACCTGCTGGGCCGTAGTCTACTTCCAAGGGGGAAATATCTGAGCTACGCGGCGCTGAAGCATAACAGCATCCCCTGCGGCCGCAGGGGCATGTCTTACTATGACTGCACCAAGCGCAAGAGAGCCAATCCTTATAGACGCTCCTGCCTCGCCATCCATGGCTGCGCTAGATTCACCGATTAATTCAAGTTTCATCTTCACTAATGGTGCTAACTATAAAGACTTCATTGTACTCTTCACTCTTATTAGCTACACTAGACTTTATTTCTCTTTACTCCAAGAGTTTTTATTCCTAAGGTCTGGACAGAATTTCTAATACGTCCCTCCTTATTACAATGCTAACATGTTCTACTCCTCACATCATTATATGCATCTCACATGAAATTAACAAAAACAATAGCATGATTCTTATTAGAAAAAGTTTCACCTATATTCTCCAATTCAGAAATAATTCTATGGAATTCATTTAAATTATCCTTCATATTTTTGCTAGAATCCATTTAAAAGCTAAAGAATTTTAATGAATATATCTGGTTAGATACCGATACTTTTTGATAGGTAGTTTGTAACATATTTCGAAACGTAACAGCGGGATCCTATTCCACTACTGTTACGTTAGCCAAAATGTCATTGGCTTCCACGAGAGCGTAATCGACCTTTGGTTGTCGGAGGATAGCCATCATTTTAATCTTCCAAAGAGCACATCGCTCCACCTTAAAAATACTCACACAATTCTTTTATCCTAAAAAGTATACAATTTATACGGATTACACGGGATCGTTAAGACCGGTATCAATATTACACAACTATATTCATACGGGAGGATTGCACAAGAAAAATAAAGAGAATGGAGAAATATACAACCTTTGTAGATCTCCATTTTGCATCAATCTTCGAACCCAATGAAGAACACCCAAGGACACGAACCCATAATCCTTTTTCAATCAAGATCTTATTGAATCTTGAATACTCACGCCTCAACACCCCATGGTATCGAACAAATATGTTCCGATATGCTCCTCACGGTTGCAGCACAACGGTGGACTGCTCCTCCATGCCGAATGACAAATGCCCACGATATTCAGCAACTGCTCCAACGATGTCGGTAGCCGAAGTGATACTGTGACGGCTAGCCCTCACACTACCAAGTCTCAAATGAGCATCCAGTCAAAAAAAGATATTCAACCAAAATCTAGAGCCAAAAGAGATCCATGATCTTGAGGGCATGTTAAGGTCTCACATTAATAAGATAAAGGGACCTAACAAATGTTTATAACCTCTAAAATAAAACGACGGTGACCTTATATCTTATTTTTAGTATACATGAGATAAAAATTTGAACTCACGACTTTTTGATCGAAAACAAGTGTCTTAACTCGTTTATTATATTCAAGATAACGTTAGACCTTATATGATTTTTAAATGATGTGGATATGGTAGATCTAATAAATATTAAGTGTAGGAAATTTTCCCGTGTGATGTGAGGGCTGCATCTAATTCCTTGTGGACGAGGTTGCTTGCTTGCCTTCCTTCTATCAACCTCTCAACTAACAACTACATTCCACGATCAAACCATCAAATGCAAAAAATAAAATAAAAAAAGTTATCTCTTGGATTTTCTTTACTAGATTAATGTTAACTAGTAAATTACAAGCCATTAAACTAGTGAAGTATATCATTGTCTAAGCTCCGTATTTCAGCTAAGAACCAACTAAGGGTGCGTTGGAATTTTATTTTCTTTTGCCTGAATTTTCCCACTTTACTATTTTGCAAAATTGAAAAGTAGTTACTACTTTCACACATTCCCATTAATTTCTTTACTACTTTTGCAAGCACCTATATTTAGTCAAAGATATTCCCCAAATTAGAGGTGAAAACAATTCTCAAAGTAAGTCCCTATGCTAAATTTGTAGCCAAATTGAAAAGAATTAAGTTTCACAAGAGAAAGATTGGTATTTCCATCAAAGGCAATGGCAGTTGAGGGCCATGCGGCGAAGCAGAAACTTGGCGGCCTCCTTTTTCTCACAAGATCCAACGAATTCTCCACCCTCTCTTCTTATAAACTCCTCCTCCTTCTTCATCTCCAACGGGGAAAAGAGCCGGAGATTAAAAGTTTAAAAACAAATTAATTTTTCTCTGAGGCATTTTCACAGACATCTTTTGTGCAAGACATGGGAGTGAAGCTCTACCTGATTCTCCTCCTCATCCTCCCTGTAGCGGTGGTGCCTCATTCCGGAACCATCAACAACATCGCCGTTTCATCCTCCGGCGGCACCTTATCCAGAGAATTGAGCCCACGAAACCTGATGGGCCGTAGTCTGGTTCAAAAGGGGAAGTATCTGAGCTACGCGGCGCTGAAGATGAACGTCATCCCCTGCGGCGGCAGGGGCATGTCTTACTACGACTGCACCAAGCGCAAGAGAGCCAATCCTTACAGACGCTCCTGCCTCGCTATCCATGGCTGCGCTAGATTCACCGATTAATTTAAGTTTCTTCATTGTACTCTTCATCGTTATTCTATACTAGACTTTATTTCTCTTTATCCGACTTTTTATTCTTAAGGTCGAATCATCTAATATGACCCTCCTTATTACAATTAGTAACATGTCTCTCTACTGCCCCTTAGATTTAGACCTACATTTACTTTTTATCCCTTTGTTTACTGCCTTTCGATCTCCCTCTAGAGATTCACTAACTTTAACCTTTTTATTTTCTTTTAAGGCCCTATTTTAATTATTCATTATATATTAATATTAGATAAATTGTTATAATAAAAAATATATTTACTATTAATAATATAGTAATAAATTAAATTAAAATTTATTAAACGTGACAAATTTCATTTATTTAGCCTGAATAATTAGATATATCCTCACTCCTCATTTGCCGAATGACCGTCTACCTTATTCATCTTACGTACTAAACGAAATTATTGAGTAAAAATATACACATAATTCTTTCATCCGGATTACAAACAATCCCAATAAGGATGACACACCCTTGCTAGTCAATATATTAAGGATTGAAATATACACCATTACACACAACAATATTTTCGTAAGGGATTATTGTGCAAGAAAAATAAAGAGAATGGAGAAATAAAACATTTGTAGATCTCCTGAACACCTAACGACACGAACCTGGAATCCTTTTAGACAAGACCACTCCTCCACGCCGAACGACAAACACCCACGATATTCAGCGACTACCTCCAAAACGATGTGAAGTGATCTTTCACTAATTTTTCTATTAAATAGAGTGATGACGTTGACCGTGATCGCAAAACTAAATAGGGAAACCAGCACTATAATTAATAAGTTATAATTAATTAGAAAATGTAGGGTAGCCATAGCGAACTTTGGATTTGGATTGGTTACAACATCTGATCAAAAGATGATGACATTTGTTATTGGTGGAGAGATTTGTCTTCAAAGATAAGAAAATTCTTAAACCTTGTGATCATATTGGTGTGATAGAGGCCTTTTGTTCTCTTTCTTATAAACTCCCTTTCTCATATAATTATAAGGTCAAATCTATTTGCTTATACCTAACATATTTGCTCTCTGCAAAGATTGAGTTCATGGGACAGTTAAATAAATAAAATAGTATTTTGAATTTTTTTTTTTTTGGCCATCTAAAATAGAATAATAAAAGTTATTAGATCCGTTGTCTTTTACATTTTCGAGTCAAATCGAACCTTAGCCCTAAAATTGAAGTAGAAGCCTCTATCCATTTAGGTCTGTTGCCTTTTAATTAAAAGCCTCGAAAAGGGACGTTGGCCGTGATTGCAAAACTAAATATGGAAAGAATCACCATAATTAATAAGCTATTATTAAGAAGGCGTAGCGTAGGAATAGCCAACGTTGATTGGTTACTGCATCTCCAAAGAACAAATCTCCGTTTCATTCGGGTTTTTGTTATCAATTCTGAATTCTCTCTCATCATTGTAATATTATATATAAAGCGTGAATTCGGAAGAGTCTCCAAATCATCGAAAAGGGAAGGGAGAGAGAAGCCAATAGCAATTCGGTTTCCATTCCCTTCTCCACAGTCTGTACAAGAAAGAACGATAATCAATTGACAATGACGAAGCTCGCAGCTCTCTTCACCATTGTCGCACTTGTTCTTACAATGTCCCTTCTAACCTCTTCCGAAGCTCGTCCGACCATCGCCACTTCCGTCAAAATCGTCAATCCGGTACGCTAATCGATTTTGTTCTTTAATCAATTTTCATCGTTAATCATATGGTTGATTTTTTTCATATTTCTTAAACCACGGTTTTGTAGGATCCTGAAGAAACGGTTAATGGAGACATATGTGATGAACAAAACCCGGATGAAGACTGCCTCTTCCGAAGAACACTAACGGCTCATACTGATTATATTTATACGGAAACCAAGCCGAAGCGGGAGTGAACCTGGCGATTCAACCCGGTTGCGGTGTGCACGGTGCAGTTGCCTTAACAAGAATGACTTGGGAATTGTGGCTGTTTTACCCCTTAAGTCAATTGATTATTTCAGGATATATATTATAACATCCTCGTTTGATGTTAGTATTTATTCACCTGAAAAAGGTTCTTGCTTTGCAGCAAAATATTAATAAATAAATTCCTTCTTTATCTACTTCTCTCTTCCAACATCATATATCTCTTTTAATGCCTCTGCTTCTTTAATCCAGCTGGTTAATGAAAACATGTGCAAATATTGCTAAGTTTTTATCTTTATAAATAGATATTTTATTGTGATTAACATTTATGTTTTTCCGTCAAATCGAGCATAGCTCAAATGATTAAGGTTCACCAAAAGATCATGAATTTGAACCCTCGTCCCTACATTGTTTTCTTCAAATAGTAATTTTTCATCTAATGAAAATATATAGTGCAAAAGGCGAAACTAAAACCTCATACCTAAGAGTATTAAAAAAAAATTATACTAATTCAAAATAAATTGTAACCGTTTTGAAGCCAAAACTAAATGCCATCAATACTTTAAAGGAGAAATCCAAATATACATTCATGTTTATATAAAAAATTTTAATGACATATTAGTTGATGGTTGCATTATGAATCCCTTCAAAATTGAAAGATAGGTTTAAAAGTTAAATGCATTTTAGTTTGAGAGATGCTAGAAGCTTTTTTAAATTGCAACAGATCTCATCCAGGAAATAGAGATAGTATTTGTTTTTTTCTCGGCTACCTTAGGTAGTGGAAGAGATTTTCTCATCCAGAGTCATCAATAATCCACACAAAATTACAACAGATTTATCAAGACTTTTGCAAAGTTGGAAAAGGTTTATCCATTTAGGCAAAGTCGTCATTATCTTTTTCTTTCGTCAATCAAACTCATTAATGCCACATCAACATATGAAGTTTTAACCCAATACCTTTTAAAACTATTTTCCAAAGGTTAGGGACCACATAGTCACTTTTTAAAACTTAGGGACCAAATAGAAATTTATGTTCAAAATTAGGACCAAAAGTGTATTTTCTAGTACACTTGGGGTGTAGAAAATTATTTTGTATTTAAGGTTTAGGATTTATAATCCCTCACAAGGATCCGACCATGGAGATTAAAAGATCAAAATCTAGAATTTTTTAATACACTTGGGATGTGGAAAATTATTTTGGCAATCCAAAATAAATTCCTTTTTTTTTAATGACTTATACCGAGTTAATGTTTTATTTCTAAAATGTTAATAAATAAACATAAAATTAAACCGAATAAATTGAATAATAAAAAATAAAATAAGCAATACAATCTCCACAAACACAAACTCTCGAACTCAATTTTCTATTAATTAGAGTGATGAGTCATACTCTTTAACATCTCAACAATTGTCTTATTAAAGACCTTGAAAAGAGGACATTGACTGTGATCACAAAACTAAATAGGGAAAGAAAAGAAGCACTATAAATTATTAAGCTATAATTAAGAAAATTTAGCGTAGCCAATGCCCAAATAGCCAACTTTGATTGGTTACAGCATCTCCAAAGACCAAATCTCCATTTCATTCGGGTTTTGTTATCAATTCTGAATTCTCTCTCTCATAATTATAATATTATATAAGGTGAATTTGGGAGGGTTTCCAAATCATCGAAAAAGGAAACGGGAGTGAGAAGCCAATAGCGACTCGGTTTCCATTCCCTTCTCCACAGTCTGTATAAGGGAGAACGATAATCAATTGACGATCAAATTCAAATACACAATTCCATTCCAAGAATGACGAAGCTCGCAGCTCTCTTTACCATTGTCGCACTTGTTCTTACAATGTCCCTTCTAACCTCTTCCGAAGCTCGTCCGACGATCGCCACTTCCGTCAAAATCGTCAATCCGGTACGCTAACCGATTTTGTTCTTTAATCAATTTCCATCGTCAATTATATGGTTGATTTTGTTCATATCTATTAAACTTACAGGTTCCTGAAGAAACGGTTAATGGAGACATATGCGATGAACGAAACCCGGATGAAGATTGCCTCTTCCGAAGAACACTAACGGCTCATACTGATTATATCTATACGGAAACCAAGCCGAAGCGGGAGTGAACCTATTCAAATAATTGCTTTCACAAATTTGCACGGTGCGGTTGCCGTAACAAGAATGACTTGGGAATTGTGGCTGTTTTACCCTTAAGTCAATTGATTATTTCAGGATATATATTATGATATCCTCTTTCGATGTTACTATTTATTCACCTGAAAAAGGTTCTTACTTTGCAGCAAAATATTAATAAATAAATTCCTTCTTTATTTACTTCTCTTCTCTTCTCTCTTCCAACCTCATATATTTCTTTTAATGCCTCTGAATTCTTTAATCCATGTGTAGATATCACTGAAAGATAACTCATTATCACCTCCAGATACCTCTCTTATTCATTAATCCAGAGGTCGCATTACAAATTTTATAAATAAATTAGGTTAAAATATCGGATATAGTGGTTTGCTTCAGGGTTTAAAATGTCGAGAGACATGTCGACATATCGCTCATGTCATCGATGTTTTTTTTTTCCCTCCTTCTTTTAATGTTATTTTATCAGTCTATTCCTACCCAGTCAATATTGGGTTATTTACATAGAGGGATGGAAAAAATTGCGAACAATTATACAATAATCTACCTTATGTAACATGTTGGGATTATTTAGCTACTATGTTCACAAAAGCAATAACCGTAAATGGTCCAGAATAGTTGGGAAATATTCAAGTACCTAAAAGAGCCTCCTATATTTTCCTTCTACGAGAGGGATAGTTTAGACTCCCTTCTTCTATATTTTCCTTGTACAAGAGGGATAGTTTTATTAAATCTCAGAAACGAAGGAAAGGGGGGAAAGCGAGGGGACTAAATAGGAACAAGAGGGATCCACTCAAGAATATACTTCTCCTTCCCTTTTTTCGGAAGAAAAAGAAGAGGATCCTGACAAAATCCGATGAAACGGAAGGCCAAAGTTTCAAAAAGAAAAATCTTATGTCCTCCGAGTCGCACGACGTTTTAACCGAAAGAACTTCTTGCGCAATTCATGCCTTTCTGTTTTTATGACCAGAAATTGTTTCTTGATTTCCATTTCAAATTGTTCTCTGGACTTTTTATCAATATGAGGTGATCGTAACACAGTATAGTTGACTTGTGATTCAGGCAATCCAATCTTCCGTGTGTAAGGCGGAAGCCCCCAAAAATGGTTTTCAAAAAATGGGTGATCAAAAGATCGAATCACTATGCGTATCTTGGTGGTCGTGACTTTTGGTGGTCTTTCTTTTTGGCTTACTCCTCTTCCTGTTCTATTGATCAGAAGCATCCAGCAGCGCCACGCCGGTTTAGAATTTGATTCTCAGGGCTAAGGCTCTCCTTATCCCCCCTCCCTTTTCTTTCCTCCCTGGCCGTGTGTGGGCCACACTTCTGAAAGGCCCTACAGGGGTCCTTCACTTACTYGTGTGAGCCCCCCGCCCGCTCACGCTCCTTACCAACAACCCGGCGCTTCAATCTCTCTTCTGGTTTGAAAAACCTCTTGTGACTATTCTTTTCGACTATAAACGATGGAATCGTCCATTTCGATTTATTATGTTTTATTTTTCTTAAACTACCTAGTTTTCTCTCAAAGAGAAAAAGAAAAGAAGAAGAGTTTTTGTATTTTCTTTCAAAGATCGGTAAGTTTTTTTCTTCCTCGATCAGTCCTGAGGCGTTTGAAAATGGTGTAAAAGAGGTAGTCAAAAGTTTACGATTAAAGTTTATTTTACATATTCAAATAATTTCCACCGATAAAATGATTATATTATTATAGTTAAATGTGATCAATTATAGGTTTAATAGTAAAATGTGATCAACTAAAAATAATAATAATTTATATATATATATATATATATATATATATATAATGTCATCAACTAAAAATAATAATAATTTATATATATATATATATTTTTTTATGGTTACAAACACCCCAGCTAAAAAAATAATTCAGTATATCTATTAGAACTCATCTCCAAATTTGAACTGGAATCTCGCCATAAGTTTTATTTGTTAATTCAAAAAATTTCCTCAAGTTCACAAAATTGACTGAAAAAGACCCTCTCTCTTCGATGGGTACAATTTGAGATAATATCTTCGGGGCTGTTTTAAAATCGTATTTACATAAATATCTTCAATTTTCTAAATTTACACTTTTAGATATTTTCATGTAAAATTTTATTCTAATACCCTTTCTACCCTTATTTATTGTTTTTTAATATATTATAATTTTAAAATTTAATAATTATATTCATTTAATTATTGTGGTCCATTCAATTTTTCAACCTAAAATCCTTAAATCTCTCAAAGATTTTGATCCTCCCACCAATTAATAACTTCCAAATTTGTGAAATCATGATTTGAATTTTCCACTTAGTTTTCTGCCGTCTCCATCCTCTTTCGTTTGCCGCCGCCTTCCTTTCAGACGTCAGACCTTCATCAACGAGGACAGCATACCGTCTTCTTTTAATTCTTCTTTCCTTCTAGATCTTCTTCTTTTCGTTGCCGAGTCGACGTCGTGTGCTTCCGTCATGAGGTATTTATTCCTTCAATTTTCGTTGCACTTTTCCGACGCCGTGCAGCGTTCTTCCATCGACGCCGTTGAGTGTTTATCTCGTCTCCTGTCCCCTTCCATTTTTACCATTGGTAATTATTAGCTTCTGTTAAGATTGGTATATATGGGGATATATTTTATGTATGTGTATAGAAAATTGAAGTTCTTATAGTTCTGTAGAAATGGTCCTTCATACCATTGGTAATTATTAGTCTTCCGTTAAGATAGAAATGGTCCTTCATACCATTGGTAATTATTAGTCTTCSGTTAAGATTGATATATATGGGGATATATTTTGTGTGTGTATAGAAAATTGAAGTTCTAAATGTCTCATAGTCTTAGTATTCATGATTATATTCGTATAGATGGGTATATATCTTATATATAGTATAAGATATATACACATATATCTTATGGTTCTCTAGATAGGGTCTTCCAAAATTGAAGTTCTAAACGTCTCATGGTCTGGACGATTGTTTTTGGATTTTGGGGGATTGTTGAAGGTTTTCAAATTTTGGGGATTTTGGGATATTATTTCAAATCTTTGTCAATTTCTTTCTTACAAAAGCTTCTGTAAAATGGATGTTTCATTTTTAATTTAGGGTTTTGTTTGTATGGGATCTAAATTATAACCTTCCAATTAATAAATTATGCATCTTAAAATGAATTAAAAATTAATTTAATGGGTACCCTCTTACTAATCCCTACAATTTTATCCTATCTTCAAAATTTGTCAAAAATATAATGTCAATTTTGTTAAACAAATATTTTCAAATAAAATAATCAAAGAATTTGTCAGTAAACCAAAAAATTAATTGTCTGTTTGTTTTGTATTAAAAAAAAAGTGATATATGTTTGATAATTATTTATTATATTTTTATTTATGTATTCGAAAATCTAAAAACAAGAACAATCTCTCTACGTTGTTTTCAAATTTGAACAAAATGACCCCTTAAACGTGCTAATTTTTTAAGAAAGCATATTATTAGAATCTAGAAAGAGAAATATATTCAAATTACTTCCGTTTAGATTCAAAATCAAATGAGACACGTTTTTCTTTCCCAGTCGTACCGTACTTGTCTTGACAGAAAATTTAAAAAAATAAAAATAAAAAGAAAATGGCGCTATCTCCTAGTCGTAGCACTAGCGCATGCATTTGTAATCTTCCGCTGCATGTGAATCATAGCCGTCCGTTGATACCAAAAGTAGGCCCGTTACGTTTGACAAAATCACAAAATTCCAAAAGTAATTGAATATTTTTTTAAAAAAAAATACAAAGAGAATTAATTAAATAGACACAAAATTTTAATTCAAGTTGTGGCAGATGCAACATAGCGAAGAAGCATGTCAACTACATCCTTTGAGACCCTGTCCGATGATTCTTTCAAGTTGTTAATTTTAGCATTGGTTTCCTCCTCCAGTCGTTGAGCATACGACCCAGAATTTGTCTATCATTACAATAAAAAAACAAATAAAAAAAATGAATTTTAGTTATAAATGCCACTGGATTTGGTTTTACCTCAGTAACTTTCTTCTGATATTCAGCCTCCATGTTGGCACGATACTGCGCCACTTCCCTTTCAGCTTCATCTTTAGCCTGTTTCAATCTCGCCATTTTCACTGCAGCGAATAATTTCAACACCAATAAATATATATATATTAAATCATTCACGAAATGGGTGGATTTTATTTTATTGTTTCTAAAAAAGTGGTTTGGTTTACTGTTTCTAGCGTTGGATATGACTTGTTGGGCATCTTGTTCTGCAGTTAATAGCATCTGAATGCCTCCTTGTCCTCTAAACGGATCCATCGCCATCTCTCTATCTTTAATGTGACTGATTTTTTGCTTTTTGTAAGTTTTAAGAAATAGAATTCAGAGACTAATATCCTCCATGCTTAATAATCCTCAGGTTTCTAAAAATAACTCACAAAATCCTCCATGCCTAAGGGGGCTTAGTTTGAGAATTGGTCAATCACTGTTTTAGGATCCAACTGTAATCAACCAAATCCTAACTGATTTCTATTGTTTTTAGTATAAAAGTTTTTTTCTTTTTGAATAATATGATCAAATACGTTAATCACATTTTGTTTAGTTTAAAGGGATGTAGTAAAATAAGTGCAAACATAAAAGTTTATACATATATATAATTTTAATTACAATTTTAATCCTTATTTAGTTTCAAAAAGTGTTTATAACTGTCTGAATTTTTCAATTTTTCAATAAGAATTATTATTAGGCAATTTTAGTGACTTAGTAGAAACTTTTAAATTTCCAGATTCATTAGACATTTTATAAAATTTAAAAATTTATTATACACAATTTTAGAAGTCAGAAGCTAAACTCATAATTTAACTCAACAATCAAAAGAATCATTTTGTATTGTCAAATACAATATTTTAGTTTTTGTTGGCGTTAACTTTTTTTTTTTTATCATATAATCTGGTGCTTTTAAATATATATATCAAAATTTTTTTATCAAATTCAATAAACATAAGATGTCAGTATGAAATTTAAAATTCTATATATCATCTTTTACACGCATGTAACATCAATTAATTTTGATTTTAAAATGATTTTGTACAATATAAAAATGAAAACATATAAATTATTTAACAAGTGGAAAAAGGAACACATGATTTGTGAGAAGGTGAGGTTTGGGCATTTGGGTGGGTCACGAGTAAAGTACTCGTGTCGTGTCTGATAATTACCCAACCCCCATCCCCACTTGCCCTGCACGTGACTCTAATTATAACAACTCCAAGGGTTAATTTATTAATTTCCCCAAAGTCCGTGCTGGTAAAAAGGAAACCAAAAATAAAAAATAAAAAAATTTAACAATAAAAGTAACCTCACCCGGGGGCGTTGTCTACTGGTTTATTACACTAAACAAGAATTAAATAAAATTATAAACACAAACACACACTAATTTCAAAGCCATTATTCTATTTGGGAGTGTTTGAAATTAAATGCTTTTTTAGAAAAATACAAATAAAATAGAGTGCTGTGCTGTTGCAGCCGCAGGCAGAGGCAGCAGTTCAGTTTCAGTTTGGTATAATGAAGAGAGAGAGAGAGAAAAAGAAGCAAACAAGAACTAAAGAATGGGTTTATTTATTAAAATTGAATATGGTGAAGAAAATGAGAATGATGATAATGAATGGACCAGACCAGTGACCACGTCCCAAATCCAAAATAAAACCCAAAATTTGCCCAACTGCCGCACCTCACCTGATGTGATCTAATTTTCCAACACCATCATATTATCATATAATTAGTATTGTTACGTAGTTGAATATATATATATATATATATATATAAATAAATGATAAATTACAGTTTGATTCGTGTAGTTTCAATTTTTGATTATTTTTGTTTTTGAATTTCAAAACATTCAATTTTTCATCATATGTTTTTTATCACAACTTTAACGTGATAATTCATTAATTAATTATTTTGAAATATAGCTATAAATTTATATTAAAAAAAATTCATTTTATACAAAATTTGTGTTAAAATTTTAAAGGAAAAATTAAAAGTATTCAAAATAAACGCTATATGAGAGTATAAGAATCTAAATCAACTTATCAAAATAATATTTAAGCTAAAGAAAGAAACACAAAGTGGTGGTTGAACTTTAACCTTCACCCGTCGATCAATTCAAGCCATATTAGCTCAGCCACCAACAAATGTTCATGAATTCTCTCACACTCATTTTATGATTTGATTTCCTTATTCTTTTCTCCTTGACCTGGCCTTGCTTTCCTTTCAAATCTTAGGGCCTACCATCATTGTCTTCTTGTGTTTTGTGTTTTTTTTAAGGTTCAATTATATGTTTAGTCCTTACAAATTAGATGGGACAGTTGGTAGACAAAATATATTTTAAATGGCTTCCTCACCCTCCTCATATTTTTTTAGCTGGTTTATTCTTTTTTGTGTCACATCAATCGAAACTTAAAAATGTAACTAATTTTTTTTAAAGTTTAATCCGTAAATTTTATCAAAATTTAGAGGCTAGGTTTGTAATTTAACTTAGAAATGATCAAATCCCCGAAAACAAGTTAAAATTGCTTTTTAGAAAGTATGATTTTTTTGCACAAATTTTGTACCAAAAAATACAGTAGTTCCATTGGGAGTGGACTACTCAGTTGTCTTGTTTTGCTTTTGTAACACTTTCCTCTCTTTCTCTCTCTGTGGCCAAACAGTCAAAACATAGTTTTAAAAATTATGAAGCTTGGCTATTGTCCAGGATCTTTGACCACAAAAAAACAAAATCAATAACAAAACTGTATTTGATATTTCTATGAGATCAGCATTTGAATCCAAAAGATGAAGGCCAAAATATGGCTCCAAATAAATCATAGCTTCTCCATCTTCACGAAATCCAACGAATATCATACAGTCGCCGGGACAGAAAATTCCGGTTATCTGTCGACGGCGATTCAGTTAAAAAAAAATAAACAGAAAAAGCAATAAACACATGGGAATCAAAAGTTCTTTCTCCCATTCATTCACAAAATAATCTCAACTATGCATAAACCAAAATTTAAAAAAAGAAAGGAAAAAAAGGGGTGTATGAACAATTTTGACAAGCTATCTTTTTATTGTATAGTTCTGGTAAGCTTACACTTGGAAATGAAGGTAGAATCCGGGTAATTTAGACTACACAATTTCAATAGCTCTATGGATCTCTGTTTCAGCTCTGAATTATTGCACTCACTTTGGATCATAAGCAGCAGCTTCGCCGCCAAACCGGCCTCCACCGCCAGCACCGCGCATTCCTCCGGAGCCAACTTGAAAACCGCCCACAAGATCGACAGCGCAAATTGAGTACAAATCTCCGACACTTTCATCAACAATTTCACCAAATTCCTAATCGTATCCTCGCAGTCTTTCAACGCGATTCTTCCTTCTGGAAGCGACGATAACACCTCGAGAATATAGAGCGCTGATTCCAGGCAATCGGGGTTTAGACCGGAGAGGGCGCCGCCGAGTTTCGCGACGGCGCCGATGCTGACGAGTTGCTTTCTGATTGGTTCGTTGGAACAGAGCGATCGGAGTAAACTGAGTCCGGCGGATACTCCGGTTGGGTGTCTCTGATCCTTCACCATTCTCAACAATCCGACCAAGAGGCTTAAACTGGAGACGTTTTCCGATCTCAAATCCTCGCCGTCCATCAACATTTTGATGAATTTCGTGCAATTAATTTTGGTTTCTATGGAGCCTTCGTTTAAAATATCCGCGATTAGCGATATTCTGGTGGGTTGAATCAGATTCTTCTTCAGCTCCGAATCGAGATCCAAATTGACGAGGATCCCCACGGCTTCGGACCCGACGGCGTGGGAAGTGAAAGAGCCCAAAAGAGAGGAGATTAAGCCGACGCCGCCGTTGTCGACAACCATCTTCTTGGCGGAGGAGTGGGCGGTGACGACATGTCGGAGATCTTTAAGGGACTGAACCCTAGCTTGGCCCTTGACTCTCTTCAACGAATCCAAGAGCTCTAGAACTCTGCCTTGAACGTCCTCGGACCGCTTTTTCAAGGCCAAGTACTTTTGGGAAAACCAGGTGTGGATCAGCTGGTGGAGGGTCCGGTTCGGAGTGACGGAATCGTCCCAGAGTTCTTGCATTGTGGTGGGGCAAGTTAAGTGGCCGAGAGAGAACCATTTGAGA
>NW_019104491.1:4442402-4465904 GCF_001995035.1 Momordica charantia
CAGGGGAGAGAGGACCAAGAGGAACGTGTGGGGAGGAAAAGGAAGGAAAAGGGGGAAAGAAAGCAAAAACAGAGAAGTGAGAAGAGGGGGTGCTTGTTTTCTTTTTCTCCTTTTCTTTGCTTTCGCCTTCCTACACTGTCGCTCTCATTGACAATCACAGGCAACAATGTTTCCTCACTTTGGTGGTTTTCTTTTTCTTTCTTTGTTCTGGTCAAAAGGATATCTCCTTCTTCATTACACTATCATCATCATCATCACCTAACAAAAGAGATGGGGGCTAAGAGATTTTTGGCTTCCCCAATTCCAAAGCCTTCCTCTTCAAGCTCCCGAAAAGGGCGAAATAATCAAACCCCAGATCAGAAAATCATGACCCACACCCAAAAAGAGCATTGTGTCAACCAATCAAAAAGCAACAAAAACAGAGCCAAGAAGAAAGAAGAAGAAGAGAAAGGTGAGGGGAAGAGAGATTTGGTTATCTTCTTCTGTACTACTGTTCACAGACTGCCCCCTCCCCACCTCCCACCTCGGTCTTTTAGAGAGATTGGAAAAGAAAACCCTAAACCAAAAAAAAAAAAAGCTTTAATTTTTAGAAATGGGGAAATATGGGATATTACTGGATATTTCATATAACAGGTTGTTTTACTGCAGAAGGACCGTGCACCACACGTGCAGTCCAGTCTGCAACAAAGCTAAAAGCATATATATATATATATATATATATWTATTATTATTATTATTATTATTATTATTAGTCCAAGAACTTTTGCATAGTACTCACTCGGCTTTGTGGTGGTAGGGTCTATGATTATTGATTAATCGAGGCCTTAATTTCTACAATTGTGCTGGCACATACACCCAAACTACACCAAAAAGAAAAAAAAAGAAATCTAAATCCACCCACCTCCTCAATAATTCTCTATTTTTCACCTGAATTTATTTATAGCTTGCATCTCAACTATAGATAAATAAATAAATAAATTATACAAATTACCAAAGGCTAAATTCATGTTATTATTACATCGTTAATTTAATCCGTTTGAAATTGAAGGACCAAGAGAAAAGAAAAATCCAAAGTGGATGAGAAATGAGAGAGAAAATGAAAGAGAAAAGAAAAGGGAGGCACGGTCTTCGTGGGACACGTGTCGGCTTTTGGATGGAGCAGTGGGGTTGGAGTAAGGGAAAGGAAAGTAGTCAAAGCAAAAGCAAAGACCGGAATTTGGATTTGGATTTGGATTTGGATTTGGGAATTGGGAATTGGGAAACAAGGGGAGGAGTGAGGAGTATAATTAAATAAAGAGAGAAATAAATAAATAAAATATTTAAGCGGTCTTCTAGATCTCAGTAGCAGTCAAAGCTGTTGAGCTGGCACTTTTTGGAAAGCCACGCTGTGGTGGGGCCCACGTGTGATCGATCCCCTTCACTGCCCCTCGAATGACAGATCTCCTCTCCCCGCCCCAATTATTTAACCTAAATAATTATCTATATTTCTCCTTTTCATAAACTAACTTTATATGCTGTTTTTCAAAATCTAATATATTATATTATTATTATGATATTCGTTGCCCGCTTCATTCCAGCGAGACGTACGCTGGCTGCGTTAGGGACGGGTATGGATTGCGGAGTGGTAAAGCCCACTTGAAAAGCTTGATGGGCCTTTTGGGCCTTTACGCATTTTTTTTGTTTCTTAAGAAAACTTTTATGTAGTACTTAAATCAAAATGTTATTTATTATGCTGTTTAGTCGTACGAATGTAATGTGGTTTAAGTGGTGATAATTCTCCGTGCATAATTGATTGATAATTGGATGATAATTTTTTATACCTAAATCTCACTTTCTTGAAATCACGTGCGAGATGAATATGGCTGAACTATTCAAAGTGATTTATACGAGGAAAAAATACACAAATAGAATAAACACTCTGACTCTTAAATTAGTGCAAATTAAACCTATAGCTCTCGGAGACCAGGAATTAGAATTGCACACCTCCATATGGAAATGAACACCTATTCATCGGAGAGAGATAGTAGGTCCCACGATTTTGGTTTGTTAGGTTGTTTTTAGAATTAGTTTTGCACTTATAGACAGTTACATAAGATATCTCAACACCAACCTTTATTTAGACTATCAGCAATCTTTCAAGCTATTTAGAGCTACTCTGGTCGAGCTACTACGCTTCTCCGAAGTAGCAAGGAAAAAATAATGTGTACGGAATCAGTTGTAGTATTTTAGTTTGAGTTTATATCCACACTTGGATGATCTCGTGTTGTCAAATATATAGAGAATTAACATATTTGAAAGGGGTTGAAATGTATACTCTCTTCTTGTCCACTTGTTCCACATAATTTGTTAAAGTTAGATTAGCTCATCTTCAACCAGCTGTTATGTGAGATTTTTAGCTAAATATTTGCTACTTGGACCATGAGACTCAATATGCCACTTCCTCATAAACAAATTTCAAATAATAATTAAGTTCACACAAGTCATTTAAGACTGGTAATTTCTAAATAATTTGAGCATATGATATATTTTTTCTTTTGCTAATTTTGAAAAGAAAAATGAATTTTTCCCACTTATAATAAATTGCATTAAACTTTTAATTAATTGTAAAATTCAAATGGGCTACACGCATTATTTATATAAAGACCATCAAAGTCATGTTGACATTTAATTTAAGCTATCTAATTAATTAGATATCATAAATTTCTACTTAGATGAAGTGACTATGTACATAATTTTATAGGATGGTAGAAGCCTAACAAGAATCCTACTCACTAAAAATCTCTAGAAATCTCAGAATTATGGTCCATGACATGCTAAACATGAATTATTTAATCTCTTTAGAGTTGTCCTGCTAAAATATTTTGGCTAAAGAAGACCAATTCTCACCAAGTCTTACTATAAATTCAATACAAGTTTTAATTCACATAAATAATGAAAAAGACAAATATTTGATGGCTTATTTTGAAATAATCCCATTTACAAGTAAGACCATGCAATATATGCAAAACCCAATCAAAGTTCCAGAAGCAGCCGAGAAGACCACAGCGTTTGATTTGACAAACAAAACAAAGGCCAGAGTCAAGAAAGAAGAAATTAATTATGATTAAAGAAGTAGAAATGTAGAATCTTATTTTGGATAAGATAATTATTTTTCCATTTCTCCATCTTTGCGGCTCCCAACAAATAACATTTCTTGTACGCATGAAATGGAAAAAAAGTTCAATCACAATACAACATAACATAACCCACTGAATATCCAACTCTCGTCGGTCTCATTTTCTCTGTGAATATCCATTTGATAATGTTTCTGTTTTTCGTTATATATCTCTTTTTAATAAACGAAAATAGAATTCTAGGATTCTCCATAACCATGAATTTGAAGATAGTAAAACAAGCGGAAGGAAATTGAAAAGCGAAACAACTAAAATTTTTACAAATAAATTGGGAAGGAGAAACAAGGAAAATAAAGTATAAGAAATGGGCCCACACTTTCTTTTTGAAATCAAAAGGCAAAAGCCATTTGTTTTGGTAATAAATTTTGTTGACCAAGATCGATTTCACCAGAATACAAAATCAATGTCAATCTCATTGAAAGTTAAAATTTTTTGACAAGGCCATGATTCATGTAGAGCTGGATAAGGTTCAAGAACATTTTAAAAAATTTCACATGTTGGAAATCTTGTCAAGTCAACTCCGGCATTATTTCAACCCTGGCCGACGGCCCACGCCAAATACCCCACCTGCTCGATCGCTTTCTGCGCTTGGTCTTATCGCCAGATTTTCTTCCAAATCAGGGTGCTTTCAAATCCACATCCTAGATCTTCTTCTTTCCACTCCCCCATTCTCAACTTATTCGCTTCATACCCAATTCGCATCTCTCTCTCTCTCTCTCAGTAATTTCATCGAACACGTGGTAGGCTTTTTCAGATGAGAACCAAATCGCACAATCAGAGCAAATTTCTCCGATTCGTTACACTGCCCTTCAGAGCTCTGGGCAAGGCCAAGGATTTCTATGTCCGAAGCGTCATGGATTGCGCCCCCAAGGTTAGTTACGGCTACCCATCTGGCCAATTGCCCGTCTTGCCCAAGAGCTACAGCGCCCGCTCCTGCAGATCCAACGAAACAGAGGATTTCAGAGAGCTTGTTAAGGCCGCTTCCGTCAGAAGCTTGGATATTAAAGAAATCGACGCCGATATTGTTTTGCAGCAGAGGCTGAGACAGTCCACCGCCGTGCACGCATCATCCAGGGGGCCGCTGCCTAAAAGTTGCAGCGTTGGGATGGGCAGGATCGATGAAGATAGCGCTTGCGAGTTTGAAGATGGCGCCGAGGAGAAGACCGATTTGGCTTATTCGAGAAGTAGAAGCTACGCTGTTACGAAGAAAACAGCTGGGTTTTGATTAGGGTTTCAATTGCTCGTCTTCTGCAAATTGTTCATTTCCCATGTTAGGAATTTTTTAATAAAATGGGAAGCCAAGAGGATAAATTGTTCCAATGCTTGGAGAATTTTTGTTCTTCTGTGGCCTTGTAGATAAAATAAGTGGTGATTTTTCCTTTGTTTTTTCTGGGTTCTAGATACAAAATATTGAGAAATGAATTGTCGATTCAAGTTGGAGACATTATTCTGAATTCTGAAACATGCCTTATTTTTAATAATTAGCAAAGTTTCCGATTCAGTGTCATGTTGTTTTCTGGCGTCAGGAACAGATAACGATGCAAATATTCCCTCTCTGTACTTTGTCTGAATTATTGGTAATATGTGTCAGCCACCAGCCACCAGCCGCCCTGCCGTCGGTATTCGGGTCGGGAAAGAGGGATCCGATGGGGATCCGGTCAAGACAAAATCGGCCATGGGTCTAGGGTTTCACTGATGAGACAGAGCAAATTATTTGCCATGATTATGGATTTGGGACATTGAACCATAGAGGGATCCTTATGAAAATTGTCGATAAAAATGTCTAAAACATATCGGTGTCGATGGATATTTCGAGAAAAATAATGAAAATTATGAAAATTAATGGAATTTTTTTGAATTAGCCTATAAATGATGACCTTTAACAATTAAATATAAGAATATGACTATTTTACTTATGAAAATATGGAAATATCGAAAAAAGATTTTTTTTTCCTTTAATGAAGATTGATGAAAATTATTTGAATATGTAAACTAAACTTTAATGGTAAACTTTTGACTATTCTTTAGTGGTTTTCATAATAGGATTCATTTGGAAATGAGATAATTATCGCTTTTCAAACATGTTTCTAAATTCTAGTTAACTCGTATCGGTTTACTTTTTACCTACTTATTTTCTCAAATTTGAATTTACACATTTTTCAAACATATTTCAAATCAATCATCAATCAAACTTTCCAATCAAATTTATACAATTTTCAAATACTTCAACCTTGTGATTGTGTCATTCATCCAAATTATCTACCTATGTGCTTCATATTCTACTCATTTGAGCAATTACCTTCAAAACTTTCAATTTACGATGACCGAGTAGAACTATTGTAATTTATATCAAAGTTATCAAGATAGTGCACTAGATCCTCCGAGATCATCTTTTTGGTATTAATTAAGTTAGCTATTCCACTTCATGTTTCACTACTATTTGTATATAATAATATTTTATACAAATATTAAGTTACCCGAGCATTAAATACGTAGGAAAGATTGTAGAAATGCCTTCCAAATATGAGCATGAGCCCAGACCGGTGCTATCTTTGTGAATCAGCGTCGGAGACTTTGGATCATATTTTTCTCCACTGTAAGTACACAGAAAGTATTTGGTATCGTCTTTTCGATACTTTCCAGATTTCCTCCGCTCTCCACAACCATATTGATAATTTCATTGCTGAGGTTCCATCTGTTCCGCTCACTAAACCAAGATATATTCTCTAGAGCAACGCCGTGAGCTCGATTCTTTGGCATATCTGGTTGGAGAGAAATCATCGTACTTTCTTAGGCACATTGAAGCCTCCGGCCAACCTTTGGGAAAATATAACTATTTCAGCTTCTTTTGGTCCTCTAAATCCCCATTTGTTATAATTATGATGCAACCACCATATCTCTATATTGGAGTGCCTTCATTTAGTCCTCTTTTTTTGTGTATGTTTCTCACATACTTCGATAAGTAGTTTTTCAAAAAAAAAAAAATATATATATATATATATATATATATTTTTTTTTTTTAATTCTAAGATTATTTCAATCTTTATATATGTGAATATTTCACATATATTGTTCAATTGTGTAACTAAGGACTATATTGGATTAGAAATTATCAATAAAGCAAATTCCAAATCTTATAAGTTATAATTTATAAAGTATTAAAATTCGAATATTTCATTGAACAGATTAAGATTACAATCATCGAGGTTGTGAGAAATTATAGACTATAGTGGCATAGTATTTCACATATATTGTTCAATTGTGTAACTAAGGACTATCTTGGCTACATGCTCATGACAATCTCATTCCACGTACTCAAAATGCTCCAAAATGTATTTTAAAGGTACACCTAGTCACCTTCCTGCAAAGAGTTGTGTTCTTGTATTACCACTATCTATTCTCTTACATTTAAGTTATACAATAAGCTTTCCAAAATACTTTCAAATGTTTTCCAAAACTTTTTTCTCTAACCCCATTTTCCAAAACCGTTTTCTTGAGAATGAGATGGAGATTGCTTGTAGGTGAAAGTAAGAGCCACACAATCGCTTTACGAGTCTTGAAAAAGCACAATAGACTGTTTGCAAACCTTCAAACTTAGCTTACTTCTAATATGATACTTGAAATTGAATTTCTGTAATGAATACTTTGGTCAGAGGTGTGGAACTGGGGGTTATTGCTATTTACTTCATTGAATCAATGATGCACCACCAAGATCAATGGATCTCATCTCTTTTTATGGAATCAAGTGGACTTGAGGCTTGTTTTTCTGTCGTAGTTTCAGCAGCTTTGATGGCGAAACTAGGAAACTTCTATATTCTTGATAATCCAAATGTTACTTTTCTAATAAATATTATCAATTTTAGTTCTAGTCAATGAACTGTCAAGTGCCTTCATCAACAAATGTTAATGGTGGACATTAAAAATAATTTTATTTCTAATTTTAGAAATGTATAAACAATTTAGAGTTTAAAGACTGAAAGTATAGAGGAAAAAATACGATTTAAACTAAATTTATAATATCTATGTAGTTATTGGATCTTGATCATTTATACTGTTCGATTATTTATCAAAATTGAAGCTTCTTAGTTGCTCAAATATATTCGAACTAGCCAAATGTGAGCATAGCTTGATCTACCTAAGATTTGTTGTAAAAAGAAAACAGACTTTAAATAAATAAATTGAATGTGGTGCAGAATCCCATTTCTATGAATGTACCACAAACCATTGGAGCAGAAATACCATTTTAAGCTATCTTGATATCAAATGCAATGGAAGAAAACGATGTCACAGAGCTGAAAGATTCGAAGTTCGTGGATAAAACATCAATCTTTTCCTCTCTTGGTTTGAAAAGACTTGATACTTTTAATGGTGCAATTGAACAGGTAACTTCTAGCAATGAGTTCATTTGGAAATGTTCCCTTTTGCAAGGAACCTACAAAGTGCTGCTACCTTACCTCCCACACCAATCATCTTTGAACCAATTTAACAGCAAATTCCTCCCATGGAGGAATTGATAATATAAATTGCAGCAAAAATTGTTCTGTCGAGATTTGCTATGTGAAAAAACAAAATTCCAGAACCAAAAATGTTAATTTTCATGTTAGGATAAATTTTAAACTAACAGATCAAATTCAAAAGATTAGTACCCCACAAGTTTTCACCAGCAGATTCATCTTTCCGCTTTCTCTTCACGATTGTTGTGTAGTAATACTGACCTGTAGCTTGGGGTACTGTTAACGTCAGCCTCGTGGGAATATTCCGGTATAAGATTAATGAATACTAGTGAATGCACTCGGGTTGAATTCTTGAGGTTGGATAGGATAAAACAAGAGTGACATCAATCTTCATCCTTGTTAATCAGCCATGCTTGTTGCTTTAGTATAACGACGTTTTCCTACTTGTCACGCAATTCCTTCTTTGGAAGTAAATCATGCCTTCTGAATCTGAATGGAAGCCTGATCCCTACAATTGTCAAACGACCGAGTAAAATGAGAAAAATTTAGATGGGAACCAATAAGTTGCCTCACTTTTTACCTATTACTGCATCAAAATACACAATTAACAAAACAAGAAAATAATTGGAAATTATTACTTTCACTTCCTCTTCACATAATCATAAATACTTATAAACTACAAATTCTTAGACATGAGCAAACATGCAGTAACAATAATATATATTATAAAACAGGTGAGGAAGACATACTGCCACTAGAGCGTCGTGAAAAGAACTTTAGTATCTCATCAATTATAATAACCTGCATCAAATAAAGAACAGATCGTTTAAATTGATATGGAAAAATGAGAATTTGGTAGGTATGCACATAAATATTGTACAAGCATCCATAGAGGGGTTTCCAAGAGTTGAGCAAAACTAGTTGTCACAGTAGTTAGTGCATATATTCAATGCATTGACATTGGATAACATTTTTTGGTTGTCCCTAACACACACCCTCCCCGAGACCTGTATATCCTCCAATCACTGGAGGAAGTACTATCTGAACATCATAATCACTGCTACAACTATTCATGCACTTCCAAATTGCCATTAGTGAACCAGACTCTTCAGGCTCTTTCTATGTGGACAAAGCACACTTCGTGTATTTGGAAATGAATAAGCCTCTATACTGGTCAATTTAGAAAGCACTGTGAAAGCAGATGTTACACAACAGGTAATGGTAGTTCATGTTTTGACAAATTCTTCATTCAAGAATCAAGATACAAATGAAGTTTGAGCGATCCTAGATGAATATTTTTAAGAAAAGAATCTTACAACCCATAAATGAAGTTTCTAGATTAACATTTTCAAGAAAAGAATCTTAAAATTGCACCGAAAGTACTAGTGCCCATAACACATAACAACACTCAGACACCATCAGGCCAATAGGGTGGGGGATAATAAGAACAGATATGGAACATCAGAGAATGAGGCAAGAGATGCAATATTACTGGAAACGAAAGATACAAAACCAGAGTCCACTCAGCCCAAGATAGTGGCGTTACCTGTAATAGAAACATTTTACAGTCTGTCAAACTCAACTCACTTAATTATCAGAAACTTTCACCAAAGGAATCACAAGTGGATCAAGAGAAAGAAACAACTTACAGAGAAAAGAACAGCGAGTGGTCGCACATACATAATCAGCATGTGAAGGATCATAGTTAAGAAAATGGAAGCAACGAGCCATAAATTACTCCAGGGAGGAATAACACTGAAAAACACATCTTGATGTTAGTCCCAACCTCCAACGTATTCCTCCCCCAGCACAGTGATGGAAAATGAACACCCACAAAAAGATAAAGAAACTCAAACAAAAGGTAAAAGGGAAAAAAAAATCCCTATCAACCATTAAAGCATGAGAAAGCAGCAACCAAAAATGAAAAGTGCTGAAATCCCAGACAGAGTGGTCCCAGACAAATTGCCATCGGGGTAGAGACAGTGGCTTGGTCATTGGATGCTACAGGCCAATTTTCTGGTTGGTGACTCTCAAAATCACTAGTGATGATCTCTTGCCATGAGTTCATCTCTCACTTATCATGCTTCACCTGGCATCTCACCAACAGCAACCAAAAATGAAAGACACTCAGACTAACCCAGGCGTTTTCAATGGGAACGATAGTTGAGAGCTAACAAGGTTAGCAAGTATAGATAGGCCTATCAGTTTGTACCTCCCTCTCCAAGCTAATAGCGAAAGTTTTGGCTAAAAGACTTAAAAAGGTACTCCCTTACATTATAGATGATGCACAAGTTGCCTTTGTGGGAGGAAGGCAAACTCTGGATGCCATTCTAGTTATTTGCGAGGCGATAGGGGAATGGAGCTCGCTAAAGAAAGGCTTATTACTAAAGCTAGATTATGAAAAAGTCTATGACAAAGTTGATGTGGTCTATTCAGATGCCATTTTAGAGCATAAGGGCTTTTGCTCTTGTTAATTTCTCAGTTATTACTAATGGTAGGCCCCGTGGTAGGATTTCTACAAAAAGAGGGTTGAGGCTGAGGACCCCCTTTCCCCTTCCTTTTCACTATGATTGGAAACTCCTTTAGTCGCTTAATACACTACTGCTGTGAAAAAAGATCCTGTAGGGCTTCTCGGTTGGAAGGAACAGAGCGATGGTCTCCCATTTGCAATATGTTGATTATTACAAGAAGAAGCTCTCCAATTGGTGGATAATCATTTCTCTTTTCCCCTATGCCTCTGGGTTGTTCGTCGACATCGCAAAAACTCCCCTCATAGGGATAAATATCAATCAGCAAATGGTGAAAGCTCAGGCTGAAGTGGCTATGGAGGTTTACACAAGAGGATTATACGCTTTGGAAAAAGGTTATTAATAGCAAATATGGAGCGGGTGCGGTTGGATAACGCAGCAGCCATAAGGGAAAGCCCGTGGGAGACCTTGGTTTGATATTGCTAAGAACGGTTCACACTTCCTCAATTTTTTGGCATTTAAAGTGAATCAAGGGCTGAGAATCAGATTTTGGAAGGATAAATGGGTGGGAGATTGTCCTTTGGCTCAATCCTTTCCAGATTTGTTTAGCATCTCCATGAAAAAAGGGGCGTCCAATTCAGATGGTTGGAATAAAAACATAAAGACTGGGCTGGGACTTAGGCTTCAGAAGAGGCCTTATCCACAGAGAATTAGATAGCTGGGTGGCCTTGGTGAGTACCATTGACTCTGTGAAGCTGGGAAGGGGTAGAGACAGAGTGGCTTGGTATTTGGTGCTACAGGACAATTTTCTGAAAGGTAACTTTCTTTAAGCTTACAGAAATGGTGCATAAATTGAGAGCACCATTGGCTAGTTTGATCGGAAAATGGAAAGTCCAGAAGAAAGTTAAGGTGTTCCTTTGGTCAGTGGCCCATAGCGGTTTAAACACCCAAGGTAATTTTCAGAGAAAGTCCAGGTAGGCAGTGGGCTCTCTCCCCCTCAGTATGTTGCTTATGTATTAACAATATAGAATCTAGTAACCATCTTTTCCTTCACTGTTTTTTGGCTACGAAGGGGTGGTCCTTCCTCTTTAAAGAGTTTGGTTCATCTTTAATGCTGCCTCAACGAGTGGAAGATTGGATTATTGAAGCCTTTAAGGGCTGGCACTTCAATGTCCTTGTTTTCTGGAGCTGTGCTGCTATGGGTCCTTTGTGGAACATATGTTTGGAGAAAAACAAGAGAATGTTTGAAGATAGATCTACTTCCTTTTTTAATTTTTGTAACAATGTACAGCTCACATCCTCTGGGTGGAGTTACAACCACAAGAAATTATTTTGTAATTATAGCTTTTCCCTCATTGTTATAGATTGAAAAGCTCTTCTTCATTAGTTTCTGTTTCAGGGGGACCCCTCTTCCCCTGCCCTTAGGTTATGATGTTCTCTTTTATTGTCTATATATTGCTAAAGTTTCTTATCCAAAAAAAAAAAAGAAAACGAAGAATTCAGAAATGTGAAATCTTTACCTTTTATATTCTTATTAAAACTAACAAATCTAGCATTTACATAGGGAAAGCAAAGTTTTAATTGCCATTTGCTTCACTCAACTATGCAACAATTTTGATGATTTGCAGAAACCTGAAAATATAAATGTAATTGAATACTTACAGAAGAGATTGATTTTCACTTAGATTATTTAAAGCATTGAACATCTCGACAACAACTAGTACAGTCATAGACACAGTCGATGGGTGCCGATCCTCAAATATACTGCAAGGGTATGTTGTCTCTCTTGTTGAGCAAGTATCAAAATTCATCTGAAAGAAATATCCCAAATTGAGAAAGGGCCAAAACCAACTAAATGTGCTAACAGTCCAATTTTTCTTTTCTTTAAAATACAATTGCGCAAGGGGAAAGATGAGTGTAGAGATTCAAGCTGAATCTTTTGAAGTTAAAAGATCCTTCTATTATTATCAGGCATGAAGAATTTGAAGTTAATTAAATGCACTCAAGCTCTCTGCAAGAATATCTTGGCATAATTTTTTAATACCCTACTCAAAATCTTGTTGATACTAGAATTGAGCTCAATATTGCTTATCTAACAGTCCTACAAGTCAAAAGTAATGAAGTCAAAAAAAAAAAAGAAAAAGAAAAATACAAGTCAGAAGTAATGGTTAAGAACAGAGCAAGGATAAGTTTTTGTTTTTGTTTTTTTCCTCAATGCACATAACATGCATATGCTTCTCTCCATATGTTATACCTAAGAATAAAGTGCAATATCCTATAGCAAGATAATACAACATAGAGTTTTACCAATTCATTGTAAGTTAGCTTAGGACCGCTGTCAGAGTATATAAACCACCATATGAAGCCAGCAATTGTTGCAAGACCGACATAAGCTGCACCAATGATACAACCATTCAAAAGCTTATTGCCAGCTTTAACTTCTGATAACAGCTGATAATTTGAATGTGATGAGAATTTAGGTCTACGTATACAAGAATGAGAAGTATTTCTGTATCCACTAGGAGAACTCATTATCGATGCATAAGATGACAATTGGACTCACCACAGGAACTTGATAGAATAAATTAACAAAAGATAATTGATTCAACATACAACAGGGAGAATAGTGTAGTTAGTTCATCTAATGCAATCAATTGATTCCAACTACATTAAAACAAGCATGTAAACCTAGACTTTTGATCATTTTCAGTTCAATCGATTATTGGCCATGAGGGAAAAACTTGTATCCCATCAGTTAAGAAAATATAAAGGGAAGAAAATTGTGAAGGTAACCGAGTATAGTTCCCTAAAGTAACAGTCTACCTAGCCATGTCAAGGCACATAGGTCAGTCAGGATCCCAGAGTCCCAAAATGAAAACTTTTGCAAGTAAGAAACACAAAGATGCCAAGCTAAAACCATAGATATCTAGCAACAACATTCCATGGAAAAAACCAGATTTAGGTAATTTATTGCCTACCTCCAATTACCAAATAACGAAAGAACAACCACCCAGTCACCACAGCTTCATTCACCTGCATGATCAAATCAATTGGACTAGTACCTTCGTAAAAGAGGCAAGCTATTGTTCTAGGAATAAAAATTCAGTTGAATTTTATATCATCAAATAGTAGTAAGAGCAGTAAAAGAGATGGAAGACAAGGGAAGAATCTAGACACAGCAATATTAGTCACCAGCCACATAAGTAATACACGAGAGAAAAAATATAACCATTGACCCAATAGCATAAGCACTAACGAAGATGAAGATGAAGATAAAGATGAAGAGAAGGATATAACCATAAATCTGATGTTAATCACTGAACTTCACAAGTAACCACCCATGAAGATGACAAATTTATTACCTGTTAAAGAATAAAAATTCATTTGTTCAATACCTTTCGTGGCTTGGCTTTCATTACATCAGAGTCTTGTTTATTAAATCCAATTGCTGTTGCAGGCAACCCATCAGTGACCAAGTTGACCCAAAGAAGTTGCACCTGTAATCATTTTTTAGATGAGAAAAGATAAATGTCCTTTTCCACCTCACGGAAGTACAATAAACTTGTGCACAAAGAATAACCATCATCAAAGACATTGACATGTTAAAAAAGGTGAAAGAACAAACAGGGGCAAGAGTCTCTGGTATTCCAAGAACAGCTGCCACAAATATACAAACTACTTCACCAATATTTGAAGAGATCATGTATCTGATGAACTGCTTGGTGTTATTGTAGATAGCTCGGCCCTCTGCAACAGCCTATCAAGTTCGAAACTAGTCACAAAGTTTAAGGATATATGAATTCCAAAATAATAAATCTTCTTTATCTTGTAAACTTTTAGGACATGAGGCAGGAGCTTACCGCAACAATAGAAGCAAAATTGTCATCAGCCAAAACCATATCAGAAGCACTCTAGGTATAGAGAAAGGGAAGAAAGAAAAATGGCAAGGAAATAGTTAGCATCATCAATAAGAATTAGATCAAGAAAGCAAACGGAGGGGTGTATTTAATATGACTAATGAACTAAAGCACATTAACAAATTGTGTGCAGAAAGTAATTACTGGGAGTTGAAAAAAGTAAAAAACCAAAAGAACATATTTGCAAATATGAAAAATAATTGGACATCATATAAATTTGCCAGTAAACACACCAACCTTAGCAACTGCTGTTCCTGAACCCATAGCAATTCCTATATCTGCTTTCTTCAACGCAGGTGCATCATTGACGCCATCACCTGTCATAGCAACCTAAAAATCGACAGAACAAGAAATTAAAAAAATGTAACATGTGTGCTCAGGAATGTTTGTGCATACAAATTACTATTAGTATTTGTCTTCCACCAAAATTTAGGCCTATTTTGACCTTTTCCAACAGTAAGTTCTTAGCCAACGTCCTGTCCCTCCTCCAAATCAAAAGAAAAAGAAATGTGGACGCAATAATTCTTTAAAAGATGAAATTAAAAAAAATAATCACAAGATGAAGTATTTTCCATCCAGATCCTGACTGTCAAAGTTATTTTCACCGAATAAATTCTTAAACATGATAATTTAATGTTTTGTTTTTATTCACGGAAGGGCTCGTGGTAGAATTCTTGCTTATAGAGATTTAAGGCAAGGTGATCCCCTTTCACATTTTCTTTCTCTTTTCGTAAGTGATGTGTCGAGAAGTATGATTGAAAACATCTATTCAAAGCGAAGGCTTTTCAGTGGGTATCAACATGGTTCATGTTTCACATTGCAATTTGCTAATGACATTCTTCTCTTCTGCAAGAGTAACGATCTTATGCTAGGAAAATTGATCACCACGATTCAATTTTGTGAATGGATATCAGGATCTAAGGTGAATTAGGACAAATCTTCAGTTTGTGCTTAAAGATTGGTCCTGTCATCTAAATCAATTTGCTTCAAAGGTTGATTCTCTTCCAATCTCTAATATGGGCATGCCACTAGGAGGTAACCCAAAATATTATAGTTTTTGGTTTCCAATCATTGAAAAAATTGGACAGATGGAGGAGATTTCACTTATCGAGAGGTAATTCAGTTCTTGCTAACATCCCAATATACTTCATGTCTATTTCTCTGATGCCAATTAAAGTTCACAGAAAAATAGAACGAAGTATGAGTATTTTATTCAGGGAATGAAATGGTGGGGTCCTTTGCAAAATAATATCCACGACATCTCATATATTTACTATTCATCATGTAGAGACTAAGGTTGGAGACAATCCAATGTCATGTATTCTCATTATTAAAGTCTATATATACAGACAAATATACAAGGTTGACCTAATCCTATAAGGAGAAGGTAAATGACAAATTAATATTAATATAAGAATATAAAATATACTAATATCTATACTCTAACACATCAAACAAAAGAAAGAAAATAACAAAACATGCATAAAGTTACCACTTCATTCTGATGTTGTAAGGCCTCCACAAGCATTCTCTTATGAGAAGGTTCGACCCTGTAAAAATGCACTCTATAAAAGATGTATACTGACAAAAGAATTTATTAAATATTCATTGAATAAAATGATCATATATGTAATGAGTATCTAATCATACATGATTATACAAATTACCTGGTGAATAGAGCCATTCGTTGCAATGCGATTGTTTGTTGCATAGCAGGTAGCTCTTCAAATTCAGAAGCAGTAAAAGAATGATCGGTTAGATCTACCAAGTGATCAAAAGCACCAATCTTGCGGCAAAGTGATTCCGCAGTTGACTACAAATGCATGTTAAGTCAGCAAGTTATTGCCTATAAAGAAAGTGACATAAAATTAATAAGGTCAAAGGGCTGAATGTAGAGAAACCTTATTGTCTCCGGTTACAACTATAACACGTATTCCGGCAGTCATGCATGAAAGCATAGCATTTCTCACTTCCTCTCTTGGTGGATCAAGCATTCCAACCTTTATAATGGGAGGTAAACAAATCAACCTAAGAAGGAGCCAGAAAAGGAAACCACAACCCAGAAACAACGCCACCAAAAATAAATTTTTAGACATGGGCTCCAACCAAACAAAGGAGCATAAACGACCAATTACAGATAGGTTAAATGAACTGCAATATTGGAAAAATATGAAACAGTAGAAATAATATTCTTAACAGTAGCATGGCAATAAGTACAAATCTCAATATGATTCAAAAAATAGAAAGTGGGATCTTGAAGTAATTGTAGATCATTGTTGTCCCCTGTTATGCCTATAACATTAACATGTATGTCCATAATCATGGAATAAAGAATAGCATTTAATTCGTATTTAGACTTTAGGAGTCGAAAAAAGATAAGGTCCAATCTGTTGTGCTTCATTCACTTGCAATCCATAAAAAACAAATGGCTTCAGAATTAGTTTAGTAGGCTTTGTGTTAAACAAAAGATTGACAAATGGAAGAACCTTTTCCTCTCTATTTCTTCTCGGTCTTAAAGGCTGCCTCGAAGGTTGTGAATGAAATTGAGAAGCTGACCCGCAATTTCTTTTGGAAAGGACGAGGTACTAGTGGCCCGATTACTCAACTTGTGAGTTGGGGGAAGACCGCACTTCTGATGCAATACGGAGGTCTCAGTATAGGGGCCTTACACCAGAAGAACAACAGTTTACTCCTCAAATGGCTTTGGAGATTCACCCAAGAAAGGAATGCGCTGTGGAGAAAGGTCATTGTTAGTATCTATGGTGAAGATCCTCACGGGTGGAATTCTCTTCCCCCAAAAAGGTTGTGCTAAAGGTAGACCTTGGTTCGACATCTTTAAAAATAGTTCGTTCCTCACCAAATTCCTTGAGTTAGGGGTGTTCAAATAACCCGGTAACCCGAAGAACCCAACCCAAACCGTGAGGGTTGGGTTGGGTTTAAATGTTCGGTTCGGGTTGGGTTCAAGATTTTAAGAACCAATCGATTCGGTTCGGTTCGGTTCTCGGGTTAGGAGAAAAAAAATCAATTTAACCCGAACCGAACCGAATTTAATCATATATATACATATATTAGCTTTTCTAGGGTTTTGCTAGCCACCTCTTTGCCTCTCATCTCTCAATCTCCCTCTCAAGCCGCCTCTTCGCCTCCATCTCTCAATCTCTCTCTTAATCTCATCCCATCTCTCTCAATTTTCCTTTCAATCTCATCCCATATCTCACAATATCATCCCACCTCTCTCAATCTCACCATCTCAAGTCTCGTTTCTTGCCGTTCATGGTTATTGTTCGCATTTGTTGACAGCTGTTTGCATATGTTCGCTGTCATCGTTCGCATCTGTTCACTGTTGGCATATTTTTGCTGCCATTTGCCTCTGTTCGCGGCCCCTCACCTCTGTTCGTGACCCTTTGCATCTATTTGCCTCTATTCGTCGTCGTTCGCATCCTTCAGTCTGCTACTATTTGTTGTTGTTAGTCGTTCCTTCTCGTTTGCCGCCATTCCCTCAAGTTTACTGTCGTCCACCGCTCGTTCCATCGTCCAAACCTTCCTTTGAAAAAAAAGAATAGAATGTAGAGCAACCCAATGACCCGACCCGACCTAACCCGAAAAATATAGGGTTGGTTTGGCTAGTATAGTCGGTTCCATCGAGTGGGGAAACAGTCCAACCCGAAATTTTGGGTTGGTCCAAAAAATGTCCTGAACCCGACCCAACCCAACCCGTGAACACCCCTACCTTGAGTTCAAGATAAGTAAAGGGAGCCGGATCAAATTTTGGTCGGACACATGGATTGGGAATGAATCCCTACAGAAAACGTTCACAACTATGTTCAATCTTTCTACAGAAAAAGGAGGCAACAGTTTTGGAGTGTTGAAACGCTAACGAGAATGATTGGGACCTAGGTTTGCGAAGAGGCCTTTTTGATTGGGAGGTGGAAAGTTAGTTGGGGCTTATTCAAGCTATAGATGTGAGATTGGGGGAGGGAGAGGATCGGGTTTTGTGGTCCCTTGGAGGTAAGGGACATTTCTCTACTCGATCGGCTTTTTTGAAGATGATGGATTGTAGACCCTCCTTAAGTTCTCCTCTCATCTCGGCAATATGGAAATTTAAGGTCCCAAAGAAGATCAAAGTCTTTCTTTGGTCTCTAACTTATAGAAGTCTTAACACCCATGAGAGGCTTCAGAGAACATGCAAAAATTAGGTTTTATCCCCTTCGGTGTGCTCCTTTTGTCTGATGCACAGGGAAAGCTTAGACCATATGTTTTTCCTCTTGGATTCTTTTGATATTTCTATATGCTTTTCTAAAAAGATTGACGACCGGATGGACAAGGTTCTTTTTGGGTGGACTCTCTCTAAGAATACCACTTTTGTTTGGAGATGTGCTTCAAGAGCTCTCTACTTTGGAATATTTGGCGTGAAAGAAATTCTCGCGTTTTCGAAGATAAGTCCTCTACTATTGATATTTTTTGTATGAATGTACAGAACATGGCCTCTTGGTGGTGTATCAATTACAGTAAATTCTTTTGTAACTACAACATTTCCATGTTTATGCACAATTGAAAAGCGGTTGTTTAGTTCTTGGTGGGGTGATCTCTACCCAGCCTTTAGGCTGTACCTTTTTTGGTTGATCAATACAAAGTTGTTTCTTATCTAAAAAAAAAATTTTAGTAGGCTTTGTTATTTTTTTGCTTTTTCTACTCTCAATGTAATGCTTGAGCATAGCTAAGTCCACTTACGCAGGCTTTTGTGATCCAAATGGGGGCATAAAGTATTTACAAGGGATTTATTGGGTGTTTGTGGGCTGGGCTCCCTAAATAGATTGTACTAAAAAATGGCCAACCCAGTTAGCCGACCGAGTGACTAGGTGCTGGGCCGATCCGGGAAGGCCCAGATGGCACTTAGCAGAGTTTCCTGCCTTTACCAGAGAAGTAACTGGCGTACGTCAAACTGTGCAAGCTGATGTTGCTGGTTGAAATTCTTTAATAGGTTGTTCTTAGTACTACCCTTTAAATCCAATGTGATGCTTGAGCATAGAGGCACATAAATGAACTAAAACCCCATCAAAATAAGAGGGATCTTGAGACTATGCAACAACATGGTTAAGAAAGAATTTATAATTATTACCTACACCAAGATGTACCTTTCTTTTCAGTGGGCCATTCCCTAGGAACTCCGTGTCAAACATGCTTGGCCTCGAGCAATTCCATGTGAGGAAAAGCAAGTTGTGTTTGTAAGAAAAGTTTTTACTTTCAAAAGTAGATTAAGTCAAGTAGGTGGCATATCTAGGTCATATGGGATGCCGGAGCACACCAAAGCCGTTAGATGCCAAATCTTTATTTGAAATCCTAGTCTGAATCCAAGGGCTCGAGGTGTTACAAACTTACAACCAAGCTGATTCTTTGATCTTTAGAAGGGGATTCAGTATACTGATTCCTAGGAATTCCAAGAAAAATCAAATTACTACATTTAAACCCAAATAATTTTATTATGAGTCTCATGCATTTTTTTTTTTAGAACCAATCCACATTGCGGCCACTCGAAGTACTACTACTTCGGGGCACGTTGAATCAATGAGGAGGAGTCTCATGCATCTTTTATCTTCTATTTTTCTGTTAGTATCTGTTGTTGGACTTAGGAGGGTCGTACAAATTCTGTAGCTGAACATATAAAAATCAGACGCTTAAATGCCTTGGGGTTCTGTAATTGTATGTCTTGGGGTCGTACAAAATCAGACTCAACAATCAATCAGATGCTAGTTGAATAACATACAGACCCAAATCATTCTCCAATCTCCAACAATAAATAAACTTAGTAACCTTCAACCGATGTAAAATTCTAAGGAAGAAACAAAATTGTAGACGAGGTGGAATAATATGAATCAGTTGTAAGAATGCATCAATCAGGAACCATGTAGCAGCATGATGAAAGACAACATATAGAATGAGGCAGCAAATAAATTTAGCATGCAATTTCAAAAAGAAAGCATACCAACCCAATGAATGTTAGGTCTTGCTCATCACCAAAGGATAAACTCTGCTGACTCGCAGGAATCAATTTAAATGCAATAGCCAGGCATCTAAGCATTTCATTTCCTGCAAAACTGTCCAAAGCATACATTCATACAACTTTTTATAGCATGTACATCATTACATGACGCACAAGTATTTCAAGCTTCAATCCATTCTTATGGAAGAATAGACCTCTTGTGAACCAACAGTGCCACGAGACCAAAATTTTTGTGCCTTGCCTTGCTAGAGAATTTCGTAATTGCCCTTTATTTTTAGTAAATGTCATCTGGGTTTTTAGTAGTGTCCATTGCCATTTTGAATATATATAATTCTCCTATATTACATCTTTTAACATTAATACATATCAATTTGTATTAATGAGCTTAATAACAACTAAAAGTAAGCTCAATCATGTCTGAAAAGTAATGCTACCTTTGCTTCTCTTTGTACCCAATGAACATAAAGAGTAGGGAGATTTCTAGGCACATATGATAATAGAAATTTTCTGCACGCTTGGTGTGTGAAAAGAAAAGGATATAGCCAAAGAGAGGGAAAGAAGGGAACAGGATGTTTTATGAACATTAACATATTCGCTGATAAAATGCCACAAGTTCTAACCTTTGAAATCTTGCTTCCAGTTCAGTACGAATACTAGCAGTTAAAACACTGGTGGAACCATCTTCATTGCAAAGAATACTTGAGCATCTTGAGATAATGCTCTCAGGAGCACCCTTGGAGAATAAGATATGTGACTGATTTCTGCTACATAAAATGCTCATCATCTTGCGATCACGAGAAAATTCCAGTACCGAAATCTGCAAAGTATCTTTCGATAAACAACCGACACAACTAAAACAACCTCCTGAAAAATTCAATTGCAAGAAATTCAATTGCTTAAAAATATCGATACTCTTATTAAGTCGTTCCATTGAAACCAATATTATTCGACATCAGTAGCATTTTACAAATTAATGGAACCTAATATGGCATTACTGTTGCTCCTATTTATTCCACATGGGCCTTCTTCAGCAATCTCTCTTATCTTGTCATTACAAAGAGGTTTTCTCATCCTATTTCCACTCTTATAAATACCTTGTTTGAATATATTACTTCAATTTCCATCTAATACTACACATTATATCAACTGTTTGCTTGTAAAAAGAGACCAACCTTTTTGAATTGGCTCTCCCAGTGGTGGTTACAGTAGGATGCTCGTTCATGCTTGCTTAGCATATTTAGAGCAGACGGCATTGAAGTAAAACCAGGAAGACCAACCTGAAACATTATTATACATATAACATATATGTATTTTATATTTCTTGTTGGGGTGTTTTGGGTCTATTTTTTGAAATTGTTATGAAGACTGATTTTTTCTTAAAAAAAAAAATTGTATTGTGTTTTCCATTTATTTCTTCTACATATTAATTAAAATTATAACACATGTAAATCAACTTATGCTTAAAACAACAATTAAAGATTATATATGAACCAGTAATTTATAAAAAAAATCAAAGAGAATACATGAAAACAATTAATTACTATCTCTATCTTTTTTCTGCCTTTTATTCTGAAAACTTGTTAAAAAAATCAGCCTGCCAAACAACTTTCTACATCAAGAAACTGTTTTTATTTTTAAAAACAGAAAACCATTTTTAGACATGAACTTCAAACAGGCCCTAACCTTTTCAGCAAAGACACGCAATGCTACTTCAGTTGATTCACCAATTTTTTCATAGCTCCCCTTGTCTGGGTTATATTGCAAAGTGGACTCGTTGCAGAGGGCAGAGCCCATTGCCATGTGTAGAATACAAGGCAATTGTGCTGGAAACTCAAGCTACAGAATTCAACATTGGAACCAGGCTAAGAGGTAAACTCTCAATCAAAAAAGTGAATTAAAAATGTACGGAAAAGCCTCAAGAAAATTTAAAATGCATAGAAAACAAGGAGTCTTCCAATTTTGATGACATACTTGGCTACTTACTGGAAAAAATAGGGGTCATGGCATATCCAATGGGACAATTTTTTCAACCATAGTGAGAGAGAGCTTAATATTAAACTATTTAGTTGTGAAGATAAGTATATTTAGCTTTTTGAATTTGTAGGTCAATTTCAAACTACCATCCGAAGATCAACAGAATAAACTAGAGAGTAAGTAGAGTAAGTTGCTAAGGATGGAGATTCCGACAGTGAATACTGTTGCATTCATAAAATGGTTAATTCATGAAAAGCAACATGACATCAAACATAGACATTGTTTGTTTCCACAATCCATTTACAATATAAGTTACAATGAAATATGAGCTACCAGTGTATCATTTATTAGATTAGTGTCAGATTGACACACACACACAGAATAGACCACGAAAAGCATTATAAAATGATTAATTCACAAAAAGCATCATGCCATCAAACATAAAGACATCGTTTGTTTCCACAATCGTTTTACAATCTAAGTTACAATTAGAATGGACCACGAAAAGCATTCATTAAATGATTAATTCACAAAAATTGTCATGATATCAACCATAAAGACATCGTTTGTTTCCACAATCCATTTACAATGACATGTGAGCCATGAATATATCTCCGAATCTAGTACAATTACCTGTACTCCCGAGCTGTCAAAAATAATACCATCAGGAGCATACGTTGTACCACTGACACTATACTCAGAAAGCTGTGGACCATGCAAAACAGAATGGACCACACAAATCTGAACAAAAAGAAAAATTTTAATAGTCAAACAAACCCAAAAAAAATATATAAAACCACATATGATGCTCAGCTTTTCATGGGTCAGCTATAACAGGGAAAACCGATCATGTTTTTCAAACTCATGTTTCACAAGAGTCACCTTGGAGACGGACATCATATTGGTAGTCAAAGTTCCAGTCTTGTCACTACATATAACAGTAGTACAGCCCAAAGTTTCAACAGATGGCAAAGACCTCACAATTGCATTCAGGCGTGCCATTCGCTTGGTGCCAAGAGCCAAACACCTATAAGCAATACATGGAAACGATGAGCATCTTCAGACAAGATCAAAGTTGCCCCAACAAGTAGCCAAATTTGGCAAAAATGAAAGTTGAGGATGTAGCCAAGTAATCATAACTATAATGTTGAGTGTATGAAAGCTACAACCCAAAAACATTAATATGGATAAGCAACTCATAGCATACCCAATGCATACAAACCTTGCCATAACTAGGCCAAGGACAGGAGAGGTATCATGTATTTGGCACATTAGCTTAATAGCCGTTCAAAAGATCATCCATATGCTAAGCTTCCTTTTGCAAAAAGTTGGTCAATAAGAATAAAATACTAGATTACATACTTCTGACATGATTATGGTTATAGGTAGGCAGTAGGCTGCAACAATTGTATTAGCAGAGGTTCCCTACTTCAGTCTACTTTTAAATAATGTTTTGATATTCTTAATATTTCACACCAAGTGAATGATGAAATTATTTGATACCGCCAGCAATAT
>NW_019104491.1:4466084-4477118 GCF_001995035.1 Momordica charantia
AAATTAGAAGATAATGCAAAAAATAGCAAGTACACAATACAAAAATAAAATTTAAATCGACTAAGTTAGTAACCATTCGTGTAATAAAATATATGTAGTATGTACAAAACGAAAAATCCTAACCAGTCCCAACCATTACAAGCTTGCAAATTGAACATTTCATATGTAAATACAAATTTGAATCTAAACTTTAAGACGTAACTGCCTAAACCCTAAACTCAGATAACAGTAAGACGTAAGTGCCTTTTTGAAATTATTACTTCATATATGAACAAAGTTATAGTCTCTCCCTCTGCATGTTGAATTTAGGTATTTCACACACACTCATTCCTATAATACCCCCAAACAAAAATAAATAAATAAGACACTTTCATAAAGAGGAATCAAATTAAAACAGAAATGCCAGGACTAAAAATGGTTCCGGGGCTATACAAAGAAGAAACAATGATGAAATATTTGGTCTTTTGAGTTTACTGATATTTTTCATGCAAATCTTTCTTCTACTACTTACTCCTCCACAAGTCAAAATTCCCAAAAATGTTAGTCCTTAACACCATTGGCTTTATTCATGGGTTTTATTTTGTACTTGGCCTTTTGTAAACATGTTTCAGCTGATCTCAATCACCTTCTTTGAAGATGCTCTTTTACCATGAATATTTTGTTCATTTTTGCATCCCTTTGTAGTGCTGATAGCTCCCACATGTTTGTCACATGTATGAGCATTTTTCAAGTCCTTATCAGAGGGCTACTTACTAAGTATATTTTTAGAAATCTACATACAAATTTTGCAGGCGACATTAGAGATATGTGACGAGGGCATCAGCAATCATGGTGGTACTACCTCATCATGCACTCTTACATTTTCTTGTTGCAGTTGGTCTTTGCGACTCAGCTTTCTTTATTTGTGACTCTCTTTATCTGTTCAGGGATTTAATTTAGAAGGGATCCTGCATTACTTCTTCAATGGTTTCCCCATTTCTATATTTTTAAAAATTTATTTCCTTACATTTAAGCATGCATGTAGAGACATCCCTATCAAAGTCTAGCATAAGGTAGAAGTCAAGTCAATTTAGAAACAACTAAACAAACAAATCTTTTCAAGTGAAAATTACCTTAAAGTAATGTATTGCACCACTCACAACCCCACCATGAGAAGGATCACGAAAGTGACCAATGTTCACTATCCATACAAGTGCACAAATTCCAGCAATAACCTAATTACAAAAAGAATCACAAATTAAAAACAATAACAAAAAGAAGATTAAAAATCATTTAGATGGTAGAATATCAACAAACAAAAGTGAGCTGAGGAGTGGACTTTAGAAAATTATTCCTGATTTTTCAATGATTTAATCTGCAGATGATGAACCAATCACCTAAATTAAAAATAAAAAGCCTGGCTTTTGGGAGAAGCCTAATGTGGATCAGGGTAAATATTATGAGAGACAAGAGCAATATCTTACTCTTATGAATTAAAGCCAAACCTAGACCCAGCTTCAACTAAAAACATTTATTTTTTTAATTTTTACCGTTCTCACCCCAAGAAGTCAATCCCGCATATCCACATTTAATTCTCCGAATGAAAAATCCAGATATCCAAAATTCCAAATCACTAAATAATGAAATTAATAAATCCTAAGAACTCAACTAAGGATAAAGAAGAAGATCAAGGACCTAATATGAATTTTGCATCACCTTTGCCAAAAAAGTACCAAATTCATCTAGCTTCTTTTTCAATGGTGTCGCCTCCTGCAATTGAAATTAGATTTGAAATAATTAAATTAAAACAGTAAACATCGTGCACGAACATATTTATGAGCTTAGTTGCAGGGTGGAGAAAAATAGAGAGGTACAATGTCATTTCAAATGCAAGTAGTGTAAAATTACATCACAAGAGGCAAGAGAAGTCAAAAGTATATATAGCTGCACGGTTCCACATAGCTAAATTTCTGTCCATCAGAGATCAAATTAACAAGAAAGAGAAATAATTGAAAGATGTATGCTGACATCAGAAAGACAAAAAGTGCCTTGGATGGTAGCTAGAAAAATTCATAGTGAATCTACAGTGACGAGTCAAAAAACACAACCAGATCCAAATAAATTTGAACAGTTTTTGAGGTAAAGAAGTTCGCGTAAGAAGGTGATAGAAAAAGGAAAGAGGAGGAGTATGTTATAGCCCGTTGAGTGTTGAATACCAATCAGCCTAAAGGAGTTTTAAGTTGATGTTCGAAAAGAAATGTGTAGGAGAGACCTTGCAGGAGGGGATTATTATAAATGTCAGGGAAATTACAGATTTAATCCTCCATCGTGTGTTGAATGGAAGACCAAGAGGCAAGTCAAATATGAGCAGTTGCATAGAATAACGAATACTCCCTTTTCTATTCACTTTTGCATCGAGTTGCTTGATACATAGATGAAAAGACCCAAATTAGGCAGAAAGGTTTGAAGATTTAGAAAGAATAGGGTGCATTTCTCACACCTTCAACTTCAAATAGCATAATTCTATTTTAAGAAAGGGATAAACATTAACTTATCTTTTCAAGATTAGAAACATTTTTGGAATGATTTCAAGACTGAACATTAATTTGAATACCAATTCAATGGTAGGGCTTGATAGCTCCAACAGATTAGCATCCTCGTTTTCTCGTTCCATGAATGAGGAGCCTTTAGATTGCATCAGGTAGAATGTAGTTTATTCAATTGAAGGCAAAAACTACCTCACAAACATATCAGACACTTAACTGTGACTATAGGGTCTGAGAATGTGGATAAGAACTCCAATAGTATCTATTATTGACAATTAATAGCCAGCTAAAACTAACAACCGAAGGCTCTGACTGCTTTATCAATTAGCCAGCTATAGTAAACTACCAACTACATTGTAGTACATTGGTCATACCAAGAAATACTACAGAAATTAGATATATTTGTCTTCTTTAGAGGCTTGAGTAACAGGAGATAGAAGAGGTTAGTGTGGGTGACAGAAGAAACATTAGCACTCTATTCTACCTAAGGAGGGTTTAGTAACTACGGTGATCAAATGCCCACATAACATCTTTTTCTATTTAAGGGAGGAGGTAACCATTTAATGAAGCAATAGTGGCTAAATCCGAGCAAATAGGAGGTGAATTATTGGTAAATTATTGTGAAGACTTCCTTCACCTGGATTTCCAATGGCATGCAATCAACAAACGAACGAAGCAAATACAAAATTGATGATATCAAATTGATTCTGTTTGAAGACTACGTCCTTCGATATTTCTTAATGAGCTTCTTTATCTATAAGCATTTCTAAAAGAAAAAGAATAAATTGTTTCAAGGGTGGTGACTGGTGAGGAGGAATAATCATGCCCATACAACTTTACCTCTTGGACACCTTACTCCTTGCTTAAAACTAAAACTAGGAATGAAGGGAAAAAAATTATGGGTGGTTAGGAGAATGCTCACGTTCGTAACCTACATGCTTTGTTTCCACTCATGAGATGTCCATTCTGATCGAAGAAAGGCAACAATTATATCAAATGCTACTTTTAACTTCATTGTCCTTTCGATGGATTAGACACTTGGAACCCTCATGTTTTGTAACTTTTCCTCCGGTAACAAGAACAAACCTTATTTAAAGGAATCAATAAATGGAAAGAAGGAACTAAAGAGAAAAAATGGCACTTACATCATCTGTTTGCAAAATAGAATCTCGTATATTTCCCATGGCAGTATTTGCACCAACTCCTACCACAATAGCCCGAGCCCTGCCAGCAACCACCACTGTGCCCTGATAGTGATAAAAGGACAGAGAACTTATAAATCCTAGTAAAGGATAAAAATGCTGATATCAACAAACATATACAAGAACAGAGCTCCACACAAAAAATGACATGTTGAGAAAATTTAATGAAATGCTCAATAAAATTTAATAATATTTCTTTCTTTTTTTTTTAACAAGAAACAGAGATTTTCATTGATAAATTAAAAAAAAAAACATACAATGTTCAAAGATTAAAATTTAATAATATTTCAAAATAGTCGACTCGGAAAGAACATATAAAACAATTTTCAAATTATTTATTGTATTGAAGTTTTTCTCTTCTGGTTAAAATAAATCTAAATAACTGCCCATTATAATCAATTTGAAGATTAATATTTTTATTTTTTGTATCTTTTTATTTTATTTTTTTTCACTCCCTTGGGAGTTTGTATCTTTGAACATTTTATGTTCCTTTTCATCTATCAATGAAAAGTTCGTTTCTTGTTCAAAAAAAAATAATCAATTTGAAGATTAATATTATAATACTATCAAAGAAATGTCAAGAGGATAAAAAAAAATTCACATATTAATAAAGAAATGAGCAAGCAGTGGAACATTTCGAAGTTTAGTGCCATATTCAGTATTTTTCAATCATCAGTCTTGTCTTGGTAAGGGTAGGAAGACATCTAAATTGGTATTTGCCTATTTGGTAACTAACCTCTTTCCCCGAATTTCCCTCAATTTTTTACATTGATAAACTGAAAATTCTCTCCATTTTTTATGCTTGGGAAAAAGAAACTAACTCTTGAAAGTTTTAAAAAGTAGAAACTTACTAAATGGGAAACGGAGGCAAGAGCTCTTTTAGAGAAGATTGATGGATTAGCTCTTGATAGGAGGGAAGACATAGAGCCAGGAAGCCCGATCCTTCGGGTTCTTTCTCAGTCAAGTCTTTGGTTAGGGAACTTAAACTTCTCTGATACCAAAAAACCTTAGGAATGCCTTTTGCAAAATGAAAAGCCTGGAGAAGGTGAATGTTTTCATGTGGGTTCTACATTTGGGTGGTAATTTCACGATAAACTACAAAATATTTTCCCCAATTTTTATCTAAGCCCTAGCTGTTGTGTTTTATGTAGTGAAGGCAAGGGAGGACAAGTCACATCTATCCTTCCATTATTCATACAGCAGGAAATGTTGGAAGGCCTTCTTCTCTGTGTTGGTTGCTCATGGGTCTTCGGCAAATATTCTAAAGGCTTGTATACAACTGCTTTTTGGTCATAGACTTGAAGTTAGAGCTAACACTTTGTGGATCAATGCTATGAAAGAACATCACTAGGGAACTCAGCTAACAGATGACCCAAAGGATTTTTTGAAGGAAAGTACATTTTGATTGGGAGGAAAGGGTGAATCTTGCTCAATATCAGGCTTCTTCTTGGCATGCTTTATCTAGGACTTTTAGCAATTATACTCCAACCAATGTAATTAATACTAGTTGGAATGTTTTTTTAAAGCTCCTCGAGGGAGTATTGTTTAGATTTTTTGTTGTAAATTTTTAATATATCAATAAGAAGTGTTTTTTGTTTCAAAAATAGAAAATAAAAAACTTTATACCAGAAAGAAATAAAACATGTCTCATCTCCAATGATTCTACCTATTTCAGATTTATACAATCAAGTTCTTACAGAGAAAAGAATATTTGTCTTGTCTTGATATACAGCATTTATTGCTCTTGTGGACTCGAGCTCTTTTTCAACAGAGCAGCTCTCACCTATCATTATAAGTCACATACGACATATCATGGATTATGTTTCTCTAATTTTAAGAAAATAGGGACCAATCAGAAATGGAGAGACAATGAAAAAATAAACAAACAAAACGGCTGCAAAGAGAATGTATTGGTGCAAAGTAAAACATAGATTTCACCTCTATAAACGGCCATTAAGCAAGATAATTTAAAATATGAATTTTAATCACAATACAACTCTGGTTCTAAGTTCACATCATTTACGAAACATAATAAATATGCACTAGTATAGGAAACCACGAAATTTCATATCATATATGAAGGACAGATACAAAGGGAAAATATTACTGGAAACATAGTTCTAGTTGGCCGGATCATCAAGGCAATTTAGCAACAGCATATACAGCCACACCTTCAAAGAAGACTAACAATTCCAAATCTAATCATAACTCAGAAATATGACAAGTTAACATGAAGCCTTGAACTGATCAACTGGAAAATAATCATTGTAAAAGTGAAACAAATAATTCTCTCTAGTGCATCAAAAGAATCCGAATAATTGAGTCATTCTCCCTAGGAAGAGAGACATAAGCCACAAGGTGACATGAAACATAAGCCTCGGGCCAAATACATAATTTAGTCCTTAATATTTAAAGTTTTAATTTATGTATTGAAATTTTTTTTAATTAAGTCCTTCCAGTTACTCAATATTAAAAACTGACTATATAAGAATTTAAATTTGTAATTGATGTGAGGATGTCAATTGTGATAGGAATCACCCTTAGGGTAATAAAGGGATATTATTAGAGTATCGAGGATACCTTAGTAATTAGATAGGAAAGTTGTTAGGGAGTGTTGTTATAAATAGAATGGAGGTGCAAGGATGAAGGTATCCAATGGAGTGAGTATGGTTTAGGCTTGAGTAAGAATACTCAAGAGAGGAGGGGAGGGTCCAAGTACCTCAAATTACTTGGTAGTTCTAGTATTTCTTGTTTGGGTTCTAACAAATTGTTATTATACTAACAGTTTAATGGTCCATTTTCTATAATAACAAGAAATTTCAGGTTAAATTAACTGGTGATTTGGGACTAGAGACATGATATTTCGTACATAAAAAATACCTGTGAGAATTGCTTGATCAACGCGTATCTGATTACTTAGCATCTCAATCATTCTCATATCAGCTGGAATTTTGCAACCCACTATTCCACCATAAGAATAAAGATAAATTCCTTCAACACCGACATTCAGCATATTTCTTCATGGCAAATAATTCTTTTTTTTTAACATTTCATAGCAAATAATTCTTTTGCACTCAAAATTTCCAAACTTACCAACAACTTCTACTATGTCGCCAGGAACAAGCTCAGTAGCCGGAAGTATTGAAAAGCAACCTGCAAAAGATACTTTGTGAGGAATGACTGTTCAGAAAGAATGATATATAACATGATTGAAACAGGACAGACCTCTAGCATTTATTTTCTCCCCCTTTTGATAGAACTAACATTCAGTAACATTATGAAAGGTGTAAAAATAAAGTATGCAAACATTCAAACAATAAGTCTACTACCTTAAAGCATTCAAAAAAACTTGAAAGAAAATAGATATCAAAAATCAAATCTCCCAACAAATAAACTGATTACCCCCATGCATTCATAAAAGATAGAGCAACTGGAAAAGAGTAGGATCTAGTAAATAATTAATTCATACAAGAAAAACATTAAATAATAAATGGTTCTCATGAAACTATGAAAGATGAAAGAATACAAAAGGGACGAGAAAATGAGACATCCTCCATAATCCAAAGGCAGTTTTTCAAATTCTTGTAATTTCTTGCTTACCAAATGCTATTGAAATGCTAAATCCTCCATCGTCTAATCCTTGTAATTCCTCCATCAACTAGCTATTGAAATGCTATTCATGCTTTTTAAGAGAGAAAATCACCTTTTAATCTTTAATTAGGCCAAACACATCAAGTTAAAATTAGAGAAAAAAAATTTCCACAACAAACTAAAGTTAAAATTAGGGAAAATTGCAACATAATTTTATAAATAACTTGACTCCAAAAGTAAGTTAAGCTAATTGGTACAATTGTTTTAGTGGGAAAAGAATATCATTGATAAATGAAATATACAAAAACAATGAGAAGTTTTGTTTCCTTTTCAAACAAAGCAAAACAAACAAAAAACAAAGAGAGAGAGAGAGAGAGAGAGAGAGAAGAAGGAGGAGGTTACAAAAATAACTCTACAATTGGCTGTTATTAGAACAATTTCCTTCTTTACATTAAACAAACATTAGGACTCAAAAGCATGAGGAAACTGGAAAGAAACAATATACCATTTCTCATCACGGTAGCAACATCTGCCTGGTATGCCCGTAGTTCCTGCAGAAATGGTACAATATGATAAAAAGCCCAATGAGCTTAGGTCACATTCAGGGGACATCCCCATTACTTGCTAATAAGCTCAGAAAGCTAGGAATCTGCATGCACAAACAGTGGTAAAGATAAAAGTGTAAACACATAAGGCTAAATTGGGGAGATGTCCATCAAATATCCTAAAAGCTACATTGATAGAAGAAGAAGAGAGCAATATTATCTGATTATACCTTCACCCAACACTAGCACTAAGAGTGCAGTTGCACTCTCTAAACTACCCGTTTAAAGCCTTGCAAATAAATCACCCTTATACAGGCTCAAGCCTCTTCCATGATTCAAACACAAAACCCAATAGCAGTTTCAAACAATATCCTCTAAATCATTGCCCTCTCTTCCAAAAATCCCCTTCCACGGAACACCCCCTCAAATATGAAAATTACAACTCTAATCTAATACTAATCAATTGCAGATGAACATAACAAATTCTGCAAAAGCCACGAAAGCCCAGTCTTCTTTTAAGGCCAAGATTAATAAAACACTAGTTAAACATTTACCTTAGACCAAGCCTAATAAAACAGACTCCAAACCTGGCCCTCTATCAAAACTCAAAAAGCCAATGAACTTATCCCTATTTTCAACCAATACTACACAATCTAAAAAGTCGTTTGTATTCACCTGTTACCGTTCCATAGAAAAATGTTCCCCATTGGTTCTCCCATTGAATAAAATAGAGAAGTTAGTGAGTCTTAGAGAATTCCTAACCCAAAGTCCCTATTGATGACAAACCCTAGTCCTTAATGGTCTCATCACCACAAGGAACTCATTGAAGATTTCTTTTCCTGCCACAAAGGTGTCTTAATTAGAGAAATGGTGAAGCACAACATCCGTAGGAGAGTCTCATCAACAATCTTACACAAGTTGCTCACCAACTAATGGGTCTAATAATTTTTATTCTACAGCATCTAATTCATCCTTTGAATGCAATCTCTGTTAGAATGGTCTCATCTTTTGCACATAGCATAAAACACCAGAGTCCAGCCTTTTCGTAATGTTTTCAAGTAGGTTTTCAAATATTATGCTCTTTGTTTTATCTCCTTAAGGCCCAAATGCTCTTAAAAGACAATATCCCATTTTACATCTCCAAGCTTCGACAATGATCTTTAAGAATACTGTCGCAGGAACATTGATACCGACCACCACATAGTTAGAAAGACTTAGAATAGTACATAAGAGATCTCAAAGTAGGTCAAAAAAGTTCTCCACTTTCTCTAACCTTTGACCAAAAGAAAAATATCATCCACAAATCCGACCGGTCCCTAACTCTATAATCCACCAATCTTCCCATCCATGTAAACCTTCCTAGGCCTATCCCTCTTTCTCAACTTTGAAGGTAGATTAGAGGAATGTTATCTTTGCTCAACCTAGAAACCTTCAATAAGCCCATCTGTAGAGTCAAATAATCCACTAAGGGTATCTGCCACAAGGACAAAAAGAAAAGGGAACATAGTGTCCCCTCATTAAAAGGGATTATAAGAACTACGCTATCAAGTTATCCTCATCATGAAGCTGAAATAGAAAACTACACTATTAAATTGATCAAGTTGTCCTTATCATGAAGCCAAAAATAGAAATAGATCTCATGATTTGGACTTCAAACTCAAGATGACATTCAAATGTTTTAGAACTAACCTCAAGAGCCTTTTCAGCATTTGTTTCCGTAATCACTCCTACTGCTGCATTTGCAGCCAATATTAGTAATATTACCTGGACAGAAAGGAAAAATAAATAAACAAATGCTCCATTCCTTTACTTGACACATAGATCAGTATATTTCTTTTCTAAATTGAAAATAAAATATTGATAAGCAAGAAATTACATAGTAATACCAACATCCAAAACACTAAGTAATACAAACAAAAGATGACTCCCCAATATATCTTACAAAATTCCCCCCTCCCAATTTGTGTTAATTACAAAGGGAGCATAATCTATAATTTCTCTATCAATGGAAACCTAAGAAGAAGCCTTGATTTCTTCCTATTCAATCAAAACAGTAGCTTTTTCATTGAACATTCTGTTGTGTCTTTCAACCAAATGCCCCAGCACGATATCTCTGAGTTCCACTTAAAAGGATGGCTGCAAAAAAATGGCACCAGGTTTCCATCTAAAGATGAGTGATGAACTCAAGGTAAATAAAATAATTTGTAGTAGACAGTCCCATATCTTGCTAAAGGAACAAAGGAAAGTGAGGTCCATTCCTTCCAGCTCTCTCAAGCAAGGAGAACACCAAGATGGATATAAAGCCATGGTGGGGCATATAGAAAATAATCTATCAACTGTGTTAGGGCCACGAAGACAGGCCATCCATGAAAATACTTTAACCTCTTTAAGGTACTTGCCTTTCAAAATTTCCAAGGGAAGATCTGTTGTTAAGCACATGGAGTGCTGATCCAAAATTAAAAAACAATCATCACTTTTTGTTCCGCCACAATAGAAAGACATAAAATATTACCATCAAAGGTTAAGAGACCAACCAAACATCCTCCCAAAATTTCATCATCTTAACATCTCCTAATTTGATTTGTGAGTGAATCAACACACGCCTCTCTGTACAATATTCCTCCAAGGATTACAGTTGCTTTCCCCTTTATTACCATAAGTATACCTCTCATCTTCCTTTCTTCCATAAATTCTAGAGACCATTCTACATCAAATTTGATTTTATTCACTGAAGAACACACCTATTTTTCCATATGCTTTATTATTGTTCTTCTTCAAGTTGCCAATTTCCAATCTACCACAATCGATAGGCAAGCCTCCAAGACTCCACCCTTTAGTTGACTAGATGGGTTAAGCTTATTACCATCACGTTAAAAAAATCCTCAACTTTCTCGCCGAACTTACCATTACTTCAGCTTCCAAAAGGTGGGCAAGCTATGCACCCATTAGCTTCCTCTAAACTACATGGATGGAAAGAACAATAGACTCTTAAATGAAAAAGAAAGGGACTACGTTGATCTTTTTAACCTCATTAGATACCCTGCTGCTTCGGTTCAAGCTAAACAATGTTTTTTTTGTAATTATTCTTTTAGTGATATATGTGCTAATTGGAGGGCATTTTGCCGTTAATCAATTGGAAGGATTCCCTTCATATTTTACACCTTATTACTT
>NW_019104491.1:4478093-4497780 GCF_001995035.1 Momordica charantia
ACTTATGCTTCCACAGCTTAGAATTATGTGGCTTCTCTATTAGACTTATCCTTTTGTCTCCCTCAGCATATTGAAGATTTTATTTCAGAAGGTTTCGGTGGAAAAGCTCTCAAAGGAAAAGCTTTTATCATGTGGAATTGTGCTGCTAGGGCGGTCCTTGGCTTCTTTGGAAAAAAAGGAATAGTCGAATTTTTTAGGATAAAGTTATCTTGATAGATTATTTTTTTTGTGAATATCAAGCATACGGCTTCTTGGTGGGCTTCCACACACAAAAAGGCTTTTTGTAATTACAGTCTTTTTTTCTTATTATGCAAGATTGGAAAGCTGTGGTTGTATAGTCCTTTGGGGAGGGTTATCTCCACCCTCCGCTTTTAGGTTGTTTAGCCCTGTTTTTTGGGTGTTTTCTCTAATATACCTCTTTTGTCTCTTATAAAAAAAAAAAAATGTATGCTCCTTGTTTTTCCCAGGGAAAAAACCTTCAAGAAGTCCCATGAATAACATGTTCAATCAACATACTCAACGTATTGCCAACCAAGACAAATAGAAAAGAAGTGGATCTCCTTCTCTTGAGCCCCTAGTAGCCCCTAGTAGCCCTTATACGCCCTCTTAGCCTTCAATTATGAAAAGCTAAAAATCTCCCTCCATAAATGCATCCTTTATCCACCTTATCCATCTTATTCCAAAGCCTTTCCTTTCCAACATCATTAACAAGACTTCTCCAATCAACCATATCACAAGCTTAGGCAGATTTAATTAGCTATCAATTTGTTTCAAATTTCTATAATCCTCTGCAACCACACTGGCAACGAGTATAGGATAAATTATTTGTCTCCCTTCAATTCATGCAATACCTCCAATATGTTATTTTTTAAAATATTCCCAAATTCTTTTAGAAATTCCTCAGTGAAACCATGCAGCCCCAGAGCCTTAGAACCCCCTCCCTAAATACTTCAACGCTAGCACAATTTTGTTGTCTTAAAATGGTCTCTCTCAACGCAACTACAAGCCCCAATTGAATGGGTTGCCAATTTTTAACCAACCCTCAAACAAATTTTACCTCACTGTTTATGGTAAAGCTTGCTGAAAATTTTGAAACTTTTCTCTTCAATGTCTTTATCTTCATGAGGATAAAAATCTCAAAACAGCATGCTAACATATTAGAACATTATAGCTTACAAGTTATTGAACATTACAATATCTTAGAACCCTTAGGTTAGAATCTAGATGTCTAACATGGAAAAAGTTTATTGATAAAATAAGATAAATTCCTCATTTAGCATGCCCCACTGAGTTGGCTTAAAAGTGTTAAAAGTCGTAAGAAATTCAAATCATCATAATGGATTATTACTTCATAATGCATTAATACTTGCGACTGGATTAAGATAACTAGAAAAAACTTGGAAATTTATCTTTCTCCTAGGCGGCTGCTCTACAAAAATAGCAGTGAGGACTTAAATCAAGTTTTTCTACAGCCGCTGATGGCTCTTATCAGAGTTCAATGGTGATGCAGCCATCTTCATAAGGACAAAGATAAACACCTAGTTTTATGGTGGATTGCAGTTAACTCACTCCTGTCAAAAAGTAACAATAGAACTTTTTGAAGGGCAGATAATATCTTTGATTTTTTGGAGCACATATGTTTTGTAGCCTGCTCATGGAGCCTCTCGTTTACAAATGGCCCCTCAAAATCAATGCTAACTAAAGAGTGTTCTGTAATCTTCTTTGACCCTTGGTAGGGAAAATTTCTAATCTTCCTTCCCTCATTTGTATATGTTCCCTCTCTTTAATGAAAGGTTTTAGTTTCATATCCATGCACACGAAGGATGAAAAAAGAGAGACAAAAGAAGGAGAGTGCACATAAAGAACTAAACAATGTGCATAAGAAATATGGAAACTTATAAGCTTTTTTTTTTCTTTTGATATCCGTGTGTCCGGACCAGCTTACGCAGGCCTCGACTATTCACGAGCCAACTGCTTGACCCTACTACATTTGGTTGACAAGGAAACTCGTCGGATATTAAATCCTAGATAGGTGGCCACCATGGTTTGAACTCATTCCCTCTAAGTCTTTTGCTATTTACATTGACCCTCATTGACCACTTGGGTCATCCCATGATGGTTGGAAACTTATAGCTCAAAAATTAAAACATAAAACCAACTATTAATATGACAGACAAGAATAAATAAGAGAAGCGAGGAATTATATCTTACTGAAGGCTCCAAAAATGCTGTAACGCCTGTCTCTCCATTTATCAGAGCCAGAAGGAAAGAAACAACTGCTGCAACAATTAATATCTTTACTAGTAAATCATCAAACTGCTTCAAAACCAATTTCCAAAATGGGGCCCCTGAATTCATGACAAACAATTAAACTTCTGCATACAAGGAAGAAAACTTACTTTTCATAATAAGCACACATTAGAAGAGAAATAAAATTGCTGAAGTACTAACGATGTCAAATTTCTTCATAATTTCTTCCATTACCAAATTACATGGGTTTCTCCGTTCTATACACAATTAACCACCAATGTTCTCAACTATCAAGGTTGCTAGGGGGAGCCTCTGTCCTTTCATTCAAAAATATGGGGCTACAACACCCTTCTTACAAAAGGTTTCTCTTTGGTGGTCTAGTAGGGTAGATGGTAGGCTTTAAATTCATAAAGAGGTACATCTCTATCTTGAGAGAATAGGATTCTATCATCTTCATTATATTAAAAAGGAGGAAACGTCAATAGGGATGGCGGTCCTAGATGCATGGAAGAAAAAAGTCATTAGTGAAGTTTCAAGAGAAAGGTGGATTAGGCTTTAGGGTGATTTTTTCTTTCTTCTTTCTCCATTTTTTCCTCAAAAAAAAAGAACTTTTCATTAGAATTGAGAAAAGTAAACATCAAAGTACAAATAACTCAAATTTGGAGTGTATGTATGATAAAAACAGTCCCCAAAGGGTACCGATAATAAACAAAAAGATCAAAACCCAAACATCTATCCAGCTATAACAACAAGACTGGAATGGAAGAATAACATGAAGCCATTGAACTCTTTCCATTCAGGGGAAGACATTCAATCACCAAAGGAGAAAACTAGCTGGAGATAGAAATCAACATTATAAAACAAATAAAAGAGGGAGACTACACACTTCCTCTTTATAATAGCTAATTTTAGGAGGTACAAAAACTTGATTAACTCCCATGTTACCAAGAATGGAGAAATTTTTTCAAGAGATGACATTGAGAGAAAGGTGGTTCCTCCTCATCTTTATGCACAGCCCTCATTGATGATTTTGATTGATCCAAGTCCTTATACACCTTCCTACTCGTTCTTTTCATCCTCATTGATGGGAAGTCCTCTAATACCGTAGAAAATCAAGAGATTGGTGCTTGGTATTGAGGGGCTAGGGGTGTCTAGTCCTGATGGTTTCACTTTTACTTTCTTCTAGGGTAGTTGCGAGGTCATGAGGTGGGATTTGCTCAAGGTCTTTAATACATTGTACTCTTCTTCTATTCTTCTTCTTAAGACTGAGTGCCTAGGTAACCATGACATATGTTCATGGCAACTAAAATGCGCAAATGGCGAGCTCCTTAGTGAAGGTGCTCGCCTAAGGCTACAACTCAGGCGAGGGGCATATGCCTCGCATCACCCCTTGATGCCTGAATATGCCTTAAAAACACTGCGCTGTACACTCGAGAGATACCTCTGTTAGAAAAAAAAAAAAGAAAAAGAAAACATTGCTTAAATTTCCTCAAAATAATGACAAATAAATATCATTTCAGACAAAAGGTGAAAGAAATGCAAAGTAAAAGTGTGTAGATAAAGGGGCAAATAAGTCCAATACTTACTTTTCTCCTCAGGTAGCACTGGAAACGATGATGTATCATGCAATTCAAGAGAAAAAACATTAGAGAAAGCATAAATAGATTGTAATGTGTTACTTCACACTTAATAGATAATGATAAATAAGCGGATAATTGAAAGTAAACCAAGCAAGAGAACACCAATAGATTATCATCACATTAAATATCCAACCTTTTTTTTTTCAAGGGGATGCAACCTCACATGCATATACACGAAATTTTTATTTTTAAAAAAGCAATTGCATGTCATTAAAAACCTGTTTGGATAGTTTTCCACGTGATATAATCTTCAAACTTAGGACGCGTAAAACAAACAGAACCTTCATCTGGATTCCATTGCTGGACAGTCAAAGATCACTATAAATCAGACTAAATCTATACGCCTCAAGAGAAGACAATTTTCTTATCTTCTTCAAGATTAAATTTGAATAGAGAAATCCCACGTTCATAAATAGAATGCACTATGCAGAATGATAAAAACCGCCTTACGGCACTAGAAGTTTCCAGGACTCAGACTAACAACAGTCAGGTGGCAGAGTACTCATTTTAGTTCTCTTTACCTCACTCCACCGATAGAACTGTCCATCAAAACAAAACAATACTCGATACAGCAAACATTTTGTCTTCACTATTCACCAAGTAAACTACCAGTGGTACGAAAAAACGTGCATATTCGATAGCTATCAACCCAGTTTTATAAGTAAACTGCTTTGGTGTGAAAAATAGAAAGAGGAACGAATTATGAAGTACAAAAACTCACGGTCTAGAGTCAGAAAACTTACAGTTTTTACCGTAAATTTTAGCATGATGCAAAACCTGAAATAATAAAAAAGTTCATGAATTTTTGCACAAAATTAAACCACCACAGAATCCCCAGCAGCTTAAATTATTAAATTGAATGAGCATTAACCAATATTCTAGCAGGACCCATAGAATTCCCCGCACCTGATCGTCTGTGAGACCTCGTGATGGGTCAACCCCAAAAAAATCCAAGACCTGTTTACAACATAACGAATGTAAAAATGCACTAGCAGTTTACATAGGTCAAGAAGGAACTGCAATATAATTGTCCAATGGAGAGAGCACTAAATTGGAATCAACAAGCGATTTATAGACATAGGTCAATAAAATATCAAATGGGTCTTATTCCATAATTCGAATAAAACCGTCCAGCTTTCTTCCATTGCTCCGAAGCAGTATTGTACACCTGAATCGTAGAGTTTGATGGAAACTCGCATGCAAGGAAGCGTGAGAGAAGCAAGCAAAGTCAAAGAGCAATGCGAACCTCAGTGACAGATCTGGCGTGCGCGTCCTCCATTTCCCAATAGCTGGGTTCACTGAAAGCGAGAGTGGAGTTGCACCCACCTACAGGCTACAGCTTCCAAATTCTGTTTGCAGCCAGAGAGTTTAGATCCGAAGAACAGAAAAATGAATCAAGTAAATTGTTGGTTTCGTAAACATAAAGTAACGAATGCCATCAATACGCGCCTTCCATATTTCCCGCTGGCCCAAAATAATCCATAACTGCTGCAATTTTAGCCCAATTCCTGTATTTTGCGGTCCATACCTTACATTGCAAAAATTTTCCCTTTTTTTTCCCTTCTATTATTCGAAATTTAATTATTTCGGAGAAAAGCACCATTTTAGTCATGAGTATTCAGCATAGGTTATTTTGGTACCTACATTTAAAATCGTGCATTTTTTACGCTAAGTTTTAAAAAATAGGTTTAAATGATTCATCCACTAATAAATCTGTTAAGTCGAAAAAATGGTTGGTAAAAATCGCTTGTGTTTTTTTAATCTTTTAACATTTTTTAGCATAAACGAAAATTCAACACATTATAAACATTAATTGATTCAAATAACTTAACAAAGTTTTGGAAATGAGTTGTTTTAATATACTTGGATGGATAGAGTTATTAGACGGCCATTACTGTGATAAGGATTCATCTTACGATATGTAATATGAAGATGAATATTGTGATATTAAGTTGTATCATGGTTATACTCAAAGTCAAGATTGTGGTATTCATAATGTGATTATCATCGTATAATGCAATCAGAAGATGAACACTGCGATCTTAAGCCCTGTCATAGTATTATCCAAAAAAAAGTCACAGTGTAATGCAATCAAATGGAAGAACACTACGATGCTATTTAAACTCACGATATATTTTTAAGATGCAATATTTGGTATCATAGGATGACTCTTAGAGGTGATTTTGCTACTTAGATTTATCACATCAGTTCAGTAATCTTTTTATTAGAGATTTAACATAAATGTTAGATGAAATACTATTTAAATATATTTTTGAAAATTCAAGATTACGAATTTATGATTTTAAAATCTAGGGACCAAACAAACCTATAGAACTTGAGACCGAAAGAGCAATTTTCTCATTATTATAGTTAAATTATATCGGTCTTAATGTTTGGGACTAAGTAGAAAATAAGTAAGTTGTTATGTCCTTCCAATTTGTCAGAAGCTCATTCTTGTGTTAAATGTCACTCTATATACAACTTAAATAAAGTGAAATGCAGAATTAATATAACTATATCGAAAGTACATTTTCATATATTCAAAATAATAGTATGATATTTTGTATCAATGCATGCTTTAAACATACATTTGCATAATTTTATTTTTAACTATGTTCAAAAGTTCTCCTATCAATGTAGACTTAGTTGATCTTACTTTTATATATTTTTTACGTTCCTTGATATGACAAAGACAAATATAGTACATGAGTAAGAAAATAAATTTTTTTAACCTTTGACCATATAGGTACAAATTTCTTATATTTGAAAAGGGTGAAATTCAAAATTTTTGTATTGGATTGTACTTATAAAGTTTCACCGCAATTTTTTAAGTATCGTTTCATAGTGATTTTGTTTTTGATTTGTTGTATTTTAAAATTGAGTTTATAAATATAATTTATAGTTTGAAGTGTGTATTATTATTTGTTTTACTATCTATTTTTAAAAAAATATCTTCAAACATTAGACTAAATTCTGAAAACTGAAAAAGTAGTTTTTAAAAATAATTTTTTATTTTTTAAATTTGGTTATGAATTTAAATGTCTTTTTAAGAAACTAAAAACATACCAATAAGATTTGTGAGAAAATAAACCTAATTTTTAAAAATAATAATCTAAAATAGTACCTTTTCTTTTTTTACATTTTAGAAAATTGCACCCTTTTCTTTTTTTGTTGCAAAAGTATTGACATATTTTTGTTATTTCTATATTAACATTGGCGAAAAAACCAACATAACACGATAGAAATATATATATATATATATATATATATATATATATTATTTATTTATTTATTATTATTATTATTATTATTATTTGACATTGCACGATAGAAGGTTAAATACAAATGATAAATAGTATTCCCACACTCTAACACACGTGCAGATATGATTATCTCTAGTTATTATTTGGTTAAAATAATATTTTAGTCCCTGTCGTCTTGGTTCATTTTAGTTTTCGTACTTTGAAAATGTTTATTTTGATTCATGTACTTTAAACCTTGTTTCATTTTAGTTCTTATACTTTTGAAATTGTTCATTTCGATCTCTATACTTTTAAAAAATGATCATTTTAGTCCCTATTTGCAAAATTTTAACACAAATTTTACGATTAACGGAAATTCTTTAGTATAAAGTGATGTTTACATTTCAAAAAAAATATTTATTTTAGTGTGGTGTTGAAATTTTGAAAGAAAAAATGAGATTAAGAATACAGTCGAGGGAGCCAAATAGTCATTTTTTTAAAGTACAGAGACCAAAACGAACATTTTGAAAGTACATAGACTAAAATGAACCAACATTGATAGTACATAGACCAAAACGAACATTTTGAAAGTATAAAGACCAAAATGAACAAAAACCGAAAGTACATAAACTAAACTAGTATTTTAACCTTATTATTTTATTATTACCGAATAAAATTATCACAAGAGTAAATTTTACAACTCTCTCAACTATAAAGATGTGTACCTTCCTTTTAAAAAAAAAGTAATATAGAATTGACAAATGCTCGCACGTGCAAAGCATTTTTGCAGTTTACACTTCTTGAAAAAAAAAACAAGAAGAAGAACACAATAACTTCCCAAATAATTAATATTTTCAATCGACTTCCTCTTCCCATTTCTACCCGAAGAACATTAGCAAGAAAGCCACAAAAATTTGAGGAAAAGACAAAGAAAACATTTATAAAAATAAAAAATAAAAAAAACAGCAGAAAATCAACGAAATAATAATCCACAACATCCTAGTGTCTCTATCATTCGATCACTTACTTCTTCTTCTGTTCTCATTTTGCTTCCTGAAAGTCACCTGCACGCGCACACAACACTCTCAGAAACTGGAATCTTAAACACCAGAAAACAGAGCCGCCGCCGCTGACGGCAGTGACGGCGACGGCGACGGCGGTTGAGTTTCTACCTGAGACATTTCTGGTCGATTTTTTGGCAGAGGAAGACTGAAAAAAGCTTGTCTGTTTCTGCAACGGAGATTTTCCATTTTTAGCTTTATTTATTTTCCTCTCGGAGATATTTAAAAAAAAAATTGAAATTCAGATGCTTTTTAGTTTTTACCTTGCCTTGTTGTTTTCGAGAATGGCTATGTGCGAATTCTTTTACATTCTCTACCAAATCCTCATTTGTGTACGGATTCGTCTCTCTCTGCATACAAAACAGAGAAAAAGTGACGACTCATAAATTATTGAGAACGACACCTACTYACATAAATGATTGAGAAATCAAAATTATTAGCACATTTTTCATTTTAGGCCTAAATTCAATGAACTAACATTGGAAATTAATTGATCAAGATATTAAAAATCTACAGTATCCGGAGATATTGTAATTTATAATGTTTATTAAATTAACCAAACTTTTCATTTGAAAAAAAATGTGAAAGAAAAAAGAATTGGAATAGAATAACGACATTTGTCATATGTGTGAGTGTGTTATTTAATGAAAAACATAAGTTGTAAAAATAAAATTAGAGAATTAAAAATTAAAATAAGGGACCTTGGAAAGGGCAAAAACAGGGGAAGTAGCAGTGTCGTCAAGGGAAGAATGTTGGTTCCGGCGGCCAATTTCGTCTCTTCTCTTAGTCTTGGCCGCCGATTTGCCGCCGTTCCGGCGTGGCACGGGCTGGAAATTATSCTCCTCGAACCCCACTGGTCCGTCTCCGAACCCATTCCGCGGCCCGGACGAGGCGTCGGAAACCATCGACAAGTCGCCCTCCTCCTCCCCTCCGCCGTAATCCGCCACACTCGGCCGGAATCTCTCATCGGAATCCTGGAAATACACCGTCCAGCCCGAGTCGCAGCCGCTATTACAATGCGTGCCCGAAAAATTACTCATTCGAAAGACGAAACGGCGCCGTCGAAGGAGGAGGAAGAAATTCGTTATGTGAAATTTAGAGGGGGGGTGGGTTTATAAATAATATAATTAATGGGATCAATGATTGGGAGATGCGAGCCACCTGGATGGTTAAATGAGAGGTGGCCCCAAAGAATTAATAAACGTTGTCCCATGCGAAAATTATTTTGGTGAATGCTCGCCCTCTGTTTTGTCTTGTCAAAACCAAAACCACCCCTCCCCCTCGCTCCCTTGGCCTTCGTATGYATTTTTGTACTTCTTTTTCTTTTTTTTCTTTTTTTTCCAAACCGTCTCTCACTGTTCATTTTACATGGGGGATTAAAACGTAACAACACAAAAACATGCGTACCGTCTCACAACACTTCGCTATTGATTTTATCTCTATAATTAATGTGCGTATTCGTGTTTGGAATTAGTTTTAAAGTTTTAAATTCTTAAAATGTGGTAAAAGGTGATTTAAAACATTTCAGAGGATTATCAAAAGTGGTTTCAGATTGCAGCTCGAACTCGGCCTCCGGACCGATCAGAATACTTGGGCGGACCTGCACAAAAAGGTGAGCACTCCGACGATCAAGTCAGTATAGGTCGGATTCCCAGTTTAGTTTGAGGTCAGAAATCATCGTACCTGATCGTGGAGTGAAGTCTTCTACTTATGGGTGGTAGTCCCGCTAATCTCGCGACGGTTACACCCGGTAATCTCGGGACCGTCGGTTACACCCGGTAATCTCGGGACCGTCGGTTACACCCGATAATCACGCCGCTGACAGTAGCTCACATCGGCCCCCACCGAGCTTCCCGGTAGGTCGGACCTCGGCCAGGTTCACCTCGGCCCTCATACTTAGTATCTGTCAACGCTAGTGGTGGTGATCTCGGCGGTCCGAGCTGGGGCATGACTCATGGTCACCTTGGGGCACSAATGGCTGTCCTCCACGTGTACAGGGTATTCTTTCCCACAAACACATAGCATTTGAAGCACTTTTTAGAGGAAGCATTTGGCTAATTTTCTCTTTTAAAAAATCAAGTATAATGGAGCAACATGTCTCGTTTTCGAGAGGTATTTGTTGTTACATTTGGTTGGTAGGTTAACTTGATTTTACAAACTTGTAATTGATGTGTTTTGTATGACTTTTAAAGTGTTTATAAATGATTAAAACTGCTTTTATGTTTTTAAGTTATTCAATAAAAGCGATTAAAAGGTTTTTGATGATAAAAATACTAGTCTGAGAAATTTTAGAAATAGATCCAAAAATCATTTGAAGTGTATTTTAGAAGAAGTATTTAGATATTTAAAAATATATATATATATATAAATGGTTTGGTTAAAAATATTTTTTCTTAAAAATAATATCAAATGGACATAAACCAGTAAAATAAAGACTATCTTTCAAGCTACAATACAGTTTTTTCTTATCAACAAACTTATAAATTAAATACAAAAGATATAACTTAAAATTACATTTTAACCACTAATCCGAGCATAACTTTAATTACCTATCTCTAATTAAAATTTTGTAGGTTCAAATGAAACAGCCCTACTAGAAAAATATATTTCAACTTTTATTTTAAAAATCATTCAATTACGCTACTTTTTGTCTCTATTAAGCAATAAAATGAGACTTTTCTTTCATAACTTTTGGATATCATTGTTGAAGCTTCCAACTTCATGCATTTATAGAAAGAAAATTTCACATGGGTTTTGTAACTCCGTGGGTATTCTTGATTTGCTTTCTTTATTTTCTTCTATTTATTGGTATTACATTAAACAATTGTGCCAAAAGAAAAAAATTGATCGAAAAAAAAGAGGAGATATTAGTGCTAAAAAAAACATGGTCTTAGTTTTTAATACACAAAAAACTGTTTGGATCATAAATTTGTTGTTGTTAAATTGACTTTAATTTTGTCATTACGTTCCAATACATGAACAATTTTAATTAAACTACATTACAAAAATTAGAAAATATTGCTAATAAAATTGAAACCAACYATAGAAAGATATTTCGAATAATTTTTAGTAGTTGATTTCAAATTTGCATAAAACGTTTTATTAATGTTTTAATATTTTCAAATATTTTAATTTGTAAGTTTTTTGAAACTATAGGAGTGAGAATTAAGCTAATAGACTAGTAAGTAATAAGATTCAATACTTGTGTTAGCTGTATTTAGCTAAAGTATTTTAAAAACATGATAGATTTTCCGGAAAACTTAATCGAAAAGTTGTCCTCTCTCTACTCTTGAAAACTGTCATCCGATCCAACATAAACGATTTTTTAAAGAATTAAACAATGATTAATTTTACAAAAACAGTAAAAGTAATTTCTTTATTATTATGATCTTTGATAAAAGGAACGATTTTAATCATTGTAAAAACATTTAAACCGCAATCAACATCAATATCAATAATAATTTAATACCAATACCAAGAAATCTCAAATACTTTTGATGCCAGAATGATTTTGATCGTTTTTTTTTTTAATTTTTTATCGTGCGATGTTTATGATTATTTTTTGAATTATTAATTGATAGATATTGAGACAAACAAACAAAAAAATCGTAGAAACTTGGGTGAATTATCTAATTAATCAACAAATTAATAAATAATGAACACTCAAAATAATACGAGAATTTGAAAATATAAATTTACCCAATTGGAGTGGACAGATATATGTAGGTTAGAAGGGGGCCCACTCTATTTTTTTTTTAATTATTGGACTATTTTTAGCATATAGTTACATATTGTACTTTTCTGTTATTTTAWAGAAATAGTTAGTCCACTTCTCAAAATTAATAATAATAATAATAATAAATAAAATTATTAATGGTCACAATTAAAGATAGACGTAGAATTAATATCACGAACTAATTGACATTTGTTTCTAACCAAGATGTCATAAATTCGAATTTTCAGTTTCATTTATTGTGTTAAAAAAAATAATGATAGATTTAGAATTGTCAACAGTAACACATAGTTCGATTAATTAAATATTAGTAACTTCTCTTAAAATACCCTAGTTCAAAATCTCCCGAGTTGTAAACTATAATTCTCACCGTAAATGTACAGTAATAGAATGAATGGTTAAAAATCTCACCTTTTAATATTAATAAAGATCAAAGATGAAATATGAAGCTAAAATTCCCCAACAAAATGCAAACAAATGAGCTCAATGGCTTTATTGGTACACTTAATAATTTACATCCATGATTCCCACCAATTGCTTTCACAACCATGTAAAGATCAACAATCTCATAATAATTCTCAATCATAAAATTGGATTTTTTTTTATACTTTCAATTTCGATTTTATCAATTTCACAATTTATTAGAGTTTAAAATTCAACGGATGAAATTAAAGATTTAAAATTAATTTTGACCAACCAACCCAATAAATATATATATATATATATATATATATATAGATAAAGGTCAAATACAAAATAAAAAAATAAAAATATATATATTAAGACTAAAGTATGATGTGAAAACTAAAAGTTAATCTGCGACGATTTTTGAAACGGTAAAAAGTACTGAAAAATATTTTTCAAACACTTAAAATGTTGCTAGGAGAAATACTTAATCAGTAGTGATACCTAGAAAAAACATATTTTTTTTAAAGACATCCTAAACTTACCTTAAAGCTAAAACTAATAAATGATAGAATACGATAATACTTTCTAAAAACATCTCCTAAAAAAATTGTATATTAGAAATAGGAGTATTCATATATATTGAATTAGCTAGGTTATGTTGGCTTAAATTCAAGTATTTAAGTTAAAATTTTGTTATAATCCAAATTATTATAGGTTAGGTTATAGACTCAACTAACCTGACTTTGTGAGCAAGAGACTTAAATTCAAGATAAATTATTTATATTGCTTAATATTTTCCCCCTTTAGTTATCTCCAACATTAAAAAAAAAAACATATATATTATGAAATAATGCTAGTCAATCATATCTATAAACCACCCAACATGTAGTCATCATCAAATCTTCATGAAAATAAACAACATTATTATTATTATTATTATTATTATTATTATTATTGAAAAAAATAAACAACATTATTACGGCCATCATTTTCCATATCATGTATTATAGCATTTATCATTTAATATATGACAAAGTACACAAAAATTAAAGAAAAATATTAGATCATAGGTGAAGTGAAAAAGGAAGGAGGCAATTGCCTTGGTTCGTTCTAGATTTTAAAAATTATATTAAAAAAATTAACATTTTCAAAATTTGTTTTTCCAATTTATCTTTGTAAATTTAAAAAATTCAATTAATCTAAAATCTAGAATGCTGCCTCTTATGAAAATATATGTTTCTCCCTATGCACTCGGATAAAAAATAATTATGAAACTGCATTGAATATACCATCTAGATCGATTGTTGTAATACAAATATTATTCGAAGTCGAATCGAACATTACTCAACTAATTAAACATCTAGATTATAAGTTCGAATCATTCTATAAAAAAAATTTATATTAACATCCGTTCATATATTTAAAAATGTATCCTATTTATTTGAGGGTATAGAGATCGAAATAAACTCTAAAACAAGTTTAGGCCCCATCTGATAACGTTTCCATTTCTTGTTTTCAATTTTCGAATCCAAGCATTTTGCAATTAACTATGTTTCTGGTTCTTTTTTTAACATTCTCAAAATTATATGGAAATTTTAGAAACAATTAAGGTAAGTTTGTTGTTTCTTGTTCTCGATCCTTTCCAATTTGTTCCAAAACATGAATAAAAATATTGTTTTATCGTACTTAAATTAATGGATCAAATGTTGGGATCATGCAATTAATTTTTCTCTATTGAAAAAATGAAGAAACATTTGGAAGTCGGCAAAATACAATTAATTTATAAAATAAACTGTTTATTCAAAATATATATTCAGTTGGATCGAGGTCTCCCTGTGGCATCTGAGATCTGGTGGTGTGATACATCAGAGTCATCCAATAATTGAATTCCTCCTGTGGATTCTTTTCTCTCCTTCTTCCTTTTATTTCCTATAAAATAACCGAAAACTAAAAGTAAAAGGACTTGAATTATTTAGATTCCTTTTTTTTTTCTTTTGACAATTATTTAGATTCACTTACAAATTATTAGAACAATCAAAACTTGACCTATCAATTTGAAGTGAAAAATTGGAGGTAACGATACAGGAGATTCAATTTTTCTGCTTGTCAATTTCAGAAATGACAAAACAAGTATGAGATTTTTATATATATAGTAACTATTTTAAAATCTATAAGAAATAAGAATGCAAGAATAGACCTTTATGGTCGTTTTCAATAATCTTCCCTACTGATAGATTAGAACTTAGGAGTTGGCGTGTTAGATTGACGATGTTGATAGAAAAGTCCTTGCACCTAAAAGTTTCTATCAAATTTTTTTTTCTTTTTTTTTTTCAAACTCTATTACATTTAATTGTCAAGAAAATTCATATATAAGATATTAGATTCTAGGTAGTTGACCAACATCGTTTGGATCAAGATTCCTTGGACCATTAGACCAACTCATAATAGTTGACAATATTTTTTTATATGTGTGGATCATTGTTATATAATAAAAATTGATACCTAATTTTGATGAGATTTCTACGGTGACAATTAAATTGTTGTAATTGTAAAACTATTAGAACTAAATCGTTACATATTAAAGTTAAAAGACTAAATTGTTACAAACTAAAATGCAGAGACTTAAATGGTTAGTTTAATGAAAGTACGTCGACTAAATGTATTTTTTTAATTAATCAAATGTCTTTTCTTTCTTTTCTTTCTCTTTTTCTAACCAAATGTATTTCTAGTATTTTATTATTTATTAAATTAACAATTTATTCCATAGAAATCAATAATTATTGAAATTTATACTAGCAAAAATTTAAATCAATGCTAATTTTGCAACCATATATTAAAATCTATCCTTCGTTATAATTTCACTCTCTCTTTTTCTTTGACAATTAAGATAGAGACATTTAAATTTTATATCTAAATATTAAACAACTTTGATCAGTCAATTAATTTGTCACCAAATTTATTTATTTGAAGGGCCAATGAAAAAATCAAATATCAGAAAATCATTATCTTCCATCTTAGTGATGGTTATTCACTAATTTCATCAACGAACAGAGAATAATTCACAATAAAACTTAAAATCATTCCCATTTCTAATAAAGATGAATGAATATCATTTTCATTTCTTCACTCTCGCAACTTATTAATTTTATTACTTTTTAAATATTGTATTTTGACGACAAATACATAGCTATTCCATCACTCCCAACAAACAAGATATAATATACATTAAATTTTACTGACGAAGTAATGCAAAAATTACTAAAATTAGATAGGGAAGATAGTACAAAAATTGAAAAAGAAAAATATCGAACAATGATTATTGCACGAGTGTGAAAATAATAATAATATGAAGAAGAGAGGGAAACATGTTTGACAGTATTTTTGGGGACGAAATAAAATAAGATATATTGTAGTACGATTGAATATCTTTGATAGGGTCCATTTTTGTGTGGCCTCCAAAATTAAATTAGTGATGGACCATTCCCAAAAGAAAAAAAAAACAAAAAAAAAATTAATGGAGCAATGTGGAGGAAATTGAATCCGATGATACAGATAATACAAATATATGATAATATATTATATTATCCAATATCCATTTTCATTTTCTGGACAGTAAAATTCGAACCAATAGTCCAATGGGACCGTCCAAGAGAAATCTAAATTTTCGGACTGGAATCAGAGTTCAATGGCTCAAAATAAAGATAATAATTTCTTTTTTGTTATTTTGTTTTGAATGAAAATCTAATATTTTTTTTTTCAATTTTGTTACTATTGTAATGTATTTTGATGATGTCAAATCGACCATAACTTAGCAGTAATTGATGTATAAAGAAATTGTGAGTTCGATCCCCACCCCGCATGTTGTACTAAAAAAAATTAGTTTGATGATACATTTTTTGTTGGTGAATGATTAAATTGCATGATAGTAAACTTATATGACTTAATGTTTAGTGAATTACTTGATGTTGGATTGGAAAAAGAAAAAAGAAATCTAGAACTTGTTCGAAATTTTGTTTACAAAATACTTTTTTTTCAAAACTAATTATTCTAAGAACTGTGATTATATGATATGTGTTATTATCTACATTTGAATAGTTCATAAGTTGGAAAAAAAACTTGAATTTATTCTTCATTTATAAAAGACGTAATTTTATTTTATTTTTTTAAAAGAAGTAGTTGTTCTCGTTGTATTTTTCCCTCTCTAAAAGAAAATGTTATTTTGAAAAAAAAAAAAAGCTAAATAAGTTAAATTTTCAATTATATTTATAACATCAACACTTAATTAGTGGAAGAAAACAGTACAATTTCGTAGCAAGAATAAATAATCTAAACGGGAAGCAATTACAGAATAATTTGTTGACATCCCTTTTAGCTTAGTTACAAAATATTCTACATTTGTTTTATTCCATACGAAACATTAGAGTAAATCATCTTTCAATTTCTAGCCGTACTCATCAAAATATTATACAAACATGTCTAAGTTAAAATAATAACTCATAAATACATCAACTTAAGCTTAGTTCAGGCGGTTGAAGATATATATGTACGACTAGAAGTCGTGACTTCGAATTCCTCCATCCTACATGTTGTACTAAAAAAACTCACATGAACACATGTTTAAAACATTGAAAATAGAGAAATAATTTAAAATTTTGGGGAATTCTGAAAAGAAGCCCTTTGGTGGGAGTAGGCATAGGTCCTTTTCTTAGCAGTAATTTATATGAGTTTGCATCTTCAAATTAAAATGGTAAGTTTCACACAACAAATTTGGTACAATAACAAATTAAATACGTATCTTTGACTATCAACAACATAGATCTTTTGCTATTATTTTTGTTGGTACGTATGCCCCATATTTTTTGGATTTAGCTCGAGAGTTATTGATGGTGTATACGTTCTATTGATGGTGTAACTTGTTTAATTGATTTAAAAGAAATCAATAAAGTTCAATTACATAATTTTTGGTTAGAGAATTCCCCACTGATTTGAACAATGAAATTTGCCCATTTCTTTTTATACTTGGCGTAATCTCCCTCATTTTGAGTCTTATAAGCTCGCTTTTCCTACGCTAGCATTATTTATATGAATTGCTTAAGACTTCAAATTATGATACAGTTTTATAAATTCTTTAAATATGCGTGTGAACCCCTAATTCACAAACACTACAACTCTTAAATCGTTCAGAGTTCTAGATAGTTCATATCAACTGTCTCCTAAAAATAGTGTTGGCAAGTTCATCTTCTTCTTCAAATCTCATGATGGTCACTTACATCAAATGTTGTAGGGTCAGACGGCTGCTCCGTGAGATTAATCGAGATGCACGTAAACTAGTCCGGACACTTACATATATAACAAAAAAAGTTCATCTTCTTCAATATTTATAAGCACAATAAATTTTGTTCGAGACGAGTACCCTATCTAACCTCTAACCAATGTACTTTCTACAATACATGGGGATGATTTTATTGGTTAATATGGAGAGATGGTGGTTGTTGCTTTTTGAAATCAAGCTTCCAAAAAAGAGACAAAGTTGTTAAATTAGTATTTGCATATAAATGGTAGAAAACATACTAATACAGTTAATACTAGAATTAGGGGAAAAACTCTCTAGATTGCTAAGCTTAGGTGTCAATTTTTATTTAAGTACTTGCAACCATTTCAAAAATCTTACAGCTTCCTTCAATTCTCTTCTTTCTTTAGATGCATTTCATAAATTTTCTTATATTTAGGCATGCTCAATAACGTTAAGATATATGTATATTGGTACATAGTTATTTGAAAATCTCATAAGATATATGTTTTTAAATCTCATGATATATATGTTTTTTTTAGTTCAATCAGAGGTGGTATCGAGATTTGAATCTATGACTTTTAGAAGAGGTGTTGCCTTTTAGAAAAATTAGATGTAATCATGTAACATGAAAATTTTCTACTTGGAACATGAAAAACCAAGTTATTCCAATTATGCATAATTTTATGTTATACTTGGTTTTATAAACCAGCTTAAGAAAAATAAAATTAATGAAACCAGCTTAAAAAATATTAATTAAAAAATTCGTAAACATTAATTAATTATGCTGCTTCAAACAAATTTTTTGCACAAAGAATAGCAGAAGAAGTTTTGCTAATTTCGAAATTAATATGAGTGAAAAGATAAGTAAAAATAAGGATATACAAATTAATGAAATGATAAAATAATAATTTTGAAAAATTTTTAGCAAGAGGTGACAGATTTTTAGGGAATTTAATCTCAATGGCTACCCATGACCGAATTTTGCTTTAACATATAAACACAAAACAGTTGTACTAAAAAAAACACAACCAAAAAAAAAAAAAACAGTTAAATTGTCTCATAATCACTCTAAACTAATTAAAGTGGTTCGTAAACCACAAGATTACCCCCTCCAATTTGTCAACTTTCTCTTCATCATCAAAATACTAGGTTATATCCCTAAACCTAAAATGAATATTTGTTAACTCTTCAAGAAATATAATATTGCAATTACTGTGCATCAATATTTTTGGCTTGTAATTTATGCAATGTATAACTTCAAGATAATTTTTTTTTGAATAACTAATATAATATAATATTATCCACTTTGGATATAAGTTCTTGTGACTTTACTTTTGGTTGCACGGTAAAGTCTCGTACCAATTAGTTATATACTCACGATCTTTCTCTTATCCCGCCAATGTGGAACTTTGATCCCGCCAATGTGGAACTTTGATCGCATCCCAACATATACAAAATAAGCTAATTAAGGTAGCGAAATCAACCAAATGGCTTAATAGTAAACTAAATAAAACACTGTTCAATTTTATCATTCCTATTCCCCATTCTCTGCAATAGAGTTTGCAAGTATTTCCCTTGTAATAAGACCATTTTTTGGTTTCCAACTGAAGAAGAAAGGAAGCTAGTAGGACTTTTACCTGATCAATATCACTGTGTATTAGAGCAAGAAGTAATTGGCAAAGAAGCAGATTTAATTAAGACTGGCAAGAGCATGATAAGAAATGGCATAAAATGGGCCATAATATGCTTACTATAGAACTCCATCAAATTCCGAAGACTTCCGAGTTCTAATCATATCTCTCTCAAACCAAATGGTTCAAATATCAACACAATTATATACCAAAGTATGAGTATGAGTGTGTTCTTTTGATCAGATTTTTCAAGTTCTTCTGTACTATATCTACTGAAGTACTGGATCTCTCATCTAGATATCACCAATTCACCATCTCATCTACAGTTAACCTGCATTCAAAGAGTTTCACTAGATAAGAACAACAAGAATCTACTTTTTATTTGTTATTTTCTTACTCTTAAGAGATTCCTACTCCGTTCAGAAAGAA
>NW_019104491.1:4497870-4540454 GCF_001995035.1 Momordica charantia
AGATATTATTTTAATTCACAAGATCCAACATATGATAGGAAGAAACAACCTTGTAGAGATTCAAACTTGTTGGTGTGGCTTCAAAACTAATAAAGGATTACTGATAGATTGTCAAGTTAATATAGCTAGTGGATTATGAATTACAAATGAAACGTATGATCTATATTAAACTAAACAGCACTCCATTTATTGTCAAATGCCCTCTTCTTTTCAAGTACTTCCATACCAAAGTAGTATTTTCCAAAGAACTACTGTACTAAATAAAATACAAACATTTACCTGCAGCCCCACTATATACAAAGTATCGTCTATTATTCAATCTTTTTGTTCACAGCAGTCATCGATCTCTATCTCACTTTCTAAAACTTCCAACATGAGCATAACTCAATTGATTCTCTGAATGTTGAATGGTTGATCCCCACCCCACATTTTTTAAACTAAAAAGAAAAAAGGGAAAAGAAAATCAGACCGTAAAACTCGGTTTCTAAAATTAAAAGGGTAAAGAATGTGGATAGGACGCCTTCACATGTACAATTACCCCACCCTTTCAGCAATTATAACTAGGCATAAAGCTTATGTAGGCCATGTAGCTACTATGCACCCACCAGAGACATAATCCAAAAAAAACATGATGCTCACCATCATCTCCTAGTCACCAAAAGCATTCTAAATCTGATATTTTATCTTCATCCATTGATTTTCCTAGTATTTTCCTGTTCACTGTGTCGTATGTAATCTACTACGTTTGTGCAAACAATTTTAACCCTCAATTTTAATTCCTACTGTTTTCATGTGGCTCACCTCACCAATACTATTAATCCAACCTCTAGTTTCTCAAAGTAAGCAGAGCGCTCAGATAATGAAATTGAATCAGTTAAGATATTAACATTAATCACATAGATGATCAAATCAAAGAAAAAGAAGCGCTTACCAGATTAACTATCTTCTTGTGATTTAGGACAACCCCAGATTCATCAACAGGTAGCACATTCTGAAAGCTCGTCTTTCCTCACCCAAATCATTCCAACATTCCTCTGTTTATGGGGACCCCAACGATGAAGATTCTGATGATGTCTGAAGTTCTGCTTACCTTGACTACTGCCTCTGTAAACACTATTATTCCTCCTCCTTTTAATTTCAAAGATCACCGAAATACTACTTAATTTGGTTTCCATCTCCTTCATCTCATGCATATTATCAATTTCTTCAGGTTCACATTGACCCCCAATCCCCTTCTTTTCATCCATTCTTTCTGCCCTAACATTTTTCTTCCCGTTCTGCACCGCAAGCTCGCATTTCGTTTCTGGCATTTCCTCCTTCAAGCTCTCCTCAGGTGTTCGTAACGTTCTATCGATCTCTTCATTCTTTGCTCTAGGGTTCTCTTTGCGACCCTTCCTCCTAGATTTCTTATTCTCCGCATTTCGAGGTTTAGCCAACAGAGATTCAGTTTTACCTTCAGCTTCAGTCTTCTTGCACCTCTCGTTCACAATATCCTTCCCGTTCTGCACCCCAAGCTCGCATTCCGTTTCTCGCATTTCCTCCTTCGAGTTCTCCTCAGGTGTTCGTGATGTTCTATCCACCTTCTCATTCTTTGCTTTAGGGTTCTTCTTGTGACCCTTCCTCTTAGCCTTCTTTTCCTTCTCATCCCTCCGGATTCGAGGTTCAGTTACACCTTCAGTTTCAGTCTTCTTGCACCTCTCGTTCACATTCCGCGGATTACTCGCCGGCACAACTCGATAAACCATCCGAAATTGCCCGCTCCTTTTGTTGCTCCAAGAAGTAGTACGGAGTCGAGGCTTTTGAATCACTGCCTCACCATCATCCAACTTCCGATCATGCTTCTCCTCAGGTTTACTCCGTTCAACCTTCTGTTCTTGCGCCTGTTCCGGCGGACTCTGTTCTTCTTCTTCCTTTTCTTTCTGGTTTCGCTCATTTTCTTTGAGCCACCGTTCTCGAAGATCAAGAATAGTGACATAGTTGGAGGGTAAAGATGGAATCATCCCCGGCTCTTCCATCAGAAAATGGAATTTTATTCTTCAGAAAGCTGTTGCTTCCATTGATCAATGGAAAAGACGCGTCGAGAAGAAAAGCCAGATTCTGGTAATATTTATTTGACCAATCGGATCTCAGAAGCGGACTGCAACCATTTTTGTAATGCAATTTTGTCATTACTTGTTGTTGGTGGAGAAGAATGTACGGGCCACAAAATCTTCCCTGGACCGGCCCCTAAGTCGAACCGCCACCCCGGTTTTTTAGCAAAGAGATACGAAGCATGCAAATAACCTGACAAAGTCAAAAAAAAAAAAAAGAAAAATCTCTGTTGCAACTGTTTCTCTGCAGAATACATCTTCCATTTTTGGCTGTACTAGCATACTGGTTTATATACGGTTTCAGTACTCCATGAAAAAATAGTTGTATTTCATGTATTTGGTTTGAAAAATAAAAATATCATTTTTAAAACTTCTAGCTATTTGAATCACGGAATGTAAGAGTAAAGATTACAACTATTTATACAACAATATGCGAGAGTAAAGATTCGAACTTATGACATTTTAGTCATATCTTAACTAGTTGATTTGATCCATTAATATATTTTTTTTAGATCAATTAATATAGTTAACTGTTATAAATAAGAATATTAAATGGAGCTATAAAGAATGTAATAGTTGGATTAAATGAAATGACAAATATTATCCTCTATTGCTATTGTATCAAATTCTGCCGAGCTACATGATAATTTTTCTCACCATACCCCCACACCCGCAACACTCAAAAACACCTTATACTTGTGTCCAATCACCACTAATAAAATACCACACTATATTTTTGAGTACGACGTATGGAAATAGACAACCTCTTGATTAGAAATATATGTGAATTACCACTGAGCTTGGTAAATACAACATACTACAAACATCCAATAAAATTTTCAAAAATAGAACAATTAGATAATACTATAAAAGTTTTAAATAAACTACCATTCTTCTAAGTTGATTTTTCAGTCTCCATATGAACAATTTCTAGACATTCCCAAATTCATTGATTTTTTCATCCATGGCTAAGACAACACCTTCCTTCGCTTGGAGTTTGAAACTAAATTTCCTCAGTTTTTGGAGGTCCTTTCCATTTGAAGTTGTCCGCATATGACTTTGGCTGTACCAGATTCAAAACAAGAAACCGAAATCAGTTGAATGAAATAGAAGCAAATTAATTATTCTCAACTGCAATATCACTATTATGGACTTGGAACCCTGTCCAAGAAAAGAATAAATGCTTACGGTTACAGAAAAGTCCAATTCTTAATTCCTAATCCTCATGAAATTAATGAAAATTAAAATGATGGTACATTTCTTGAGTATACACTATTCAATGTTTGACAACTAAGAGGGAAATGCCAAATCAGAAATACATATATATATTTAATGAGTTATTCAAATTTTTAATAGTGCCGAGGACAAGATTTGGTTCTTACCAGTAAATCAAGTATTTTCCAAGTAGTAATACAAACAACATTTCTTTCCGGTGTCAAGAAATCATAGTAACTAGCCAAATTAATGTGTACATTGCACTTGTTTTGACTAGTTTACCCATCAATAATACTCTCTATGTTTTTTAAGTGATTTCATATATTATTCTTGTTGTTTGATGCACAGACATTCAAAATAATCCAAAAAATGAAAAACTCTCACTTAAACTAAAGTTTAATCAAGATGGTGTCAAATAGAACTTCAAAGAATGTCTAATACGTTTCCTAAACTTTAGGGATCTATTAGATATAGCATTGAAAGTTTAAAGACCTACTTTTTAAAAAAGTTAATAAACTTATTAGTCCCTGTCCTAAAAGTTTTTTGGAGCAAAATTGTAATCATAATTCTAGGTTTCTAAAAAACTTGTTTGTATTATTTTGAAAATGCATAAATATAATTTACAAAATAAACTAACCTAGTAGATCTATAGGCCCTCCTTAGCTCATACGACTTAGTAAGAAAAACCACTTGACTGTTGAAGAAAGAACTTGAAGTTTTTTTGGCCAATAAAATGCTGAGAACACTAAAATGGCAGAGCAGCATAAAAGCACTGGTTTAAGGAATTAATCAACAATAATTTTACCTTGAGAATTGGTGTTTGGCGCTTCTTAACCTGCAACAGAGTTCACGGGAAAGTTCTCTCTTCAGATTACAGAACATAAATTATTCGTTCCAAATTTCAATCTTATGTGTTAAAGAAGTGTAAAAACTGAATCAATGGTAAATGATACACAAAAATTCAGTAAAACCTCGTATTGCCAACCGTGCTTTTCAGCAAATGCCATTGCAGCTTCTGCACTATCAAAACTAAGGGCTGCATCACCGACATTGGCATATGGGTCTCCTGTGGACGTCCATCCCATCAGGGGGTTTTCCCACCTAAGCAAATGGAGGAAGGGAGGTGAAGCCTCAATTCACGATATCTAATATAGTTGTGCACTAAAGAAAATGGAAACCACTTTTCAGCCCGCTATCTAGTTAATAATTGCTTCAACTTCAATTTCAACATCTTGAAAATACATAAAAACAAAACTAAAATCAAATTGAGGAGTCCAAAAGCAAGATAAACGCCAAGAAAATTAAATTTTACATGGATTTGCCAGTTCTCAGATGTTCATGACTTCACACTCTGTTTTAGTTTCTAAATATGGACTAGAAGAATGACTTGCCTCTAAGAAAAATGGTAAATGACCATATTATTAATCGTATTTAAACTACGAACAAGGCATGAAAACGAAAATAAGATAAAAATATGCATCTATTGATAAATGACAAAGATTAAAAGAATAGAAGAGTCAGTCCGGGCTATGCAATTGAAGAAATCCTACTTGTGTGTGGAGAGAAAATTAATCTTCCATTTCCCAACTTTCCCAGAGCCTTGCTGCGTGGCGGTTCTAGCAGGTGAGTAGATAATAATCTGCAATGCATAAAGGCAGACAATGAATCAGTTCCTCCATAAGTTCACATACTGATAATAATTCCACAAATCCACCATGATTAACGTTCATGCAGCAAAAATTTCCAGTAGAAAGGACCATTTTCCATCTTATCCCTAAATGGAGCTAAACCTGATTAGAGATTGTACTTGTATCTCTAACCTGACAGTTATATTTGGTTCTTCCTTTGAAAATCAACCATACAACAGAACTGCGGGAGTAAAAAAAATTCGTCCAATTTATCTGAAACAAAACTAAACAGAGAGCAACAAAATAGATCACTTGAAAATTAGAAATGCATACCCGACGACGGAGGTGGTTTTCGGGGATACCGGAGACTATCCCGATCTCCGCTGGCTTGAACTCCACCAAGGAGTCGGAAGAAAGCAATCTCCTCCAATGAACAAAAGCTGATCGATCTGAACGAGCGAGGTTGTAACTACGTAGTAGAGAGCTCGCCATCTTTTAGCTTCTGCAACCGACGAGATTCTTCAATCCTCAGAGTAATCACTGCTTTTCCATCGCATTCTTCCCGGCCATGGGTTTATAGCATTCGCGATCAGTCGTAAGAAAACGTGAAGCTTCCAGAAAGGTGATCCTCTTGACTAAAAGGCATTTGCCTTGCCCTGCCCTGCTGGAGATTTTTCGCCGAATAGCGCCAGCGCCACGTCTACAATTTCAAGAACATTCGACACAACAATAATAAAATATAAATTTATATATACGAGTTGTATATATTGCCACTTGTGTACTTAATGGGCTTGAAAATCTACTCGTGTTCATCCATTGGAGGGTTAGTTATTCAAGTAGATGAATAAGGGCGAAATTCTATCAACTCCGGAACCGACGAGAATCTCTGCTGAAAGACGCCTTTGCCAACGGCATGGAAGCCTTGCAAATAGTTGTCGAATTCAGAAAATTTTGGGTCACAGAGACCAAATTTGACAGCGTATTTTCGCGACGAAGCGTGATGATGTGATGGATGTCTTCATGCGGATGCGAAATATGGAGGTAGGAAGATTGTTTGGACTGATTCTCGAGGGGTCGCCTTCAACCGGCTCTGCATATTCTCAGCTTCTAAGTACGAGTTTTGTCCGTTTTCGATCAGTAAACGCCATTTGTACTTAGTTTACATCGGAGCTCCAGTTGGCAAATGTAATTCTTGTCGTCGTATTATGTTTTCCACCTGCATCGTGCTTGTCGCTTGATCCTTATATCTCCTCGTGTTTTTGAAGCCTGAGCGAAGGAGCAGTAACAATGGCGCCGAGGGAGGAGGAGGGCTCGAGGATGCTGAAGCTCGAAGCAGCATGTTCGAATTTGAAAACCCTCCTTCAAGCCTCAGCGAGATTGGACGAAAGCCTGGAGAAGATGGAGAAGAATCTTGATTCAATCGACGAATCGCTCGCGACGGCGTCGAGAAGCATAATGCCTCTACAGTCTCTGGCGATGACGACAAAAGCCCTCGAGACGAGGATCAATCGGGCAGTTTCGCCTGCTCTCATTCTGCTCGATACATTTAAGCGATCCGAGTTTCTCCAAAGCAAGATTCTCGCAATCTTTGCCAATCTATCGGTGGAAAAATCGCCACATGAACGCCTGAAGAAGCTAATCAAATTAGTCCACTGTGTGGATAGGCTCAATGCATCCATAAGCTTGATTAGCCAAGAGGGCGAATCGGTGGTCCAGAAACTTCAAGAGGTGGTGGAATTCTTGAGCAGGACGAAGGCCGCTGATCCGCAGCGGATACACAGATTGAGAGAGACGATGATCACTCTCAAAGCTCTGTATGAAACGGAAATTGAAGACATGAAGTTTGAGGGGTTGCTTGATGAAGCTCTGCTGAATCTGCAAGATGAACTTGAAAATATATTAAAGAATCTAAAGCATCAAAGAAAACCGAAGTTCCAAGATGGCGAGGGAGAAAAAGAAGGTGAAACAGTGGGATCTGAGATGGGAAGCGAGTTGGAGATTGAAGCTGCTAAACGAATTTCTGAAACTCTCGCTGCAAATGATTGTTTGGATATTTGCATCAATATTTACGTCAAGGTAACTAGCCATCTTTATTTAAAATAAATTCCAAACTAAAACATATTCACCAATTACTGAAGAAGAAAGATGTGGCAATTTCTAAAACTATCGTTCTTAAATCAGGTAAGATACAGAAGAGCAGCTTCAGCATTGATGCGTCTCAATCCAGTCTATCTCAAAACATATACTCCGGAAGAAATTGACAAAATGGAGTGGGAAAAATTGGACACGGCAATCTCTCTGTGGATTGAACACTTCAAGGTCGCAGCCACGAGTGTTTTGGTTTCCGAGAAGAAACTTTGTAACCAGATTTTAGGTTCAATCATGGATGGACTGATGTGGCCTGAATGCTTTGTGAAGATCGCCGATAAAATCATGGCCGTCTTCTTCCGGTTCGGGGAAGGCGTCGCCAAGAGCACCAAAGAGCCGCAGAAGCTGTTCAAGCTCTTGGACATGTTCGACTCCCTAGAAAAACTCCACGCCGGATTCTCTGATGTATTCGACGGCGAAGCCGGCTCCGAAATCCGCACACGATACAGAGAGCTGGAGAAGCTGCTCGTGCACGCGTCTAGCAAAGTTTTCTGGGATTTCGGCCTCCAAATCGAAGGCAATGCCGACGGATTTCCTCCTCCAAAAGACGGCTCGGTTCCGAAACTAGTCAGATACGCCGTCAACTACCTCAAGTACCTCGCAAGCGACAACTACAGTTGCGCCATGGCCAAAGTTCTCCAAACGCAGAGATCATGGAAGGGCGGAGTCCTCTCCAAATCCGAAGACGAGGAGAATTTGCTTAAAGACGCCTTCTCCAACGTCATGGAAGCCCTACAAAGAAACGTGGAATCCAAAAAATCGCGCTACAGAGACAAAACCTTGCTGCATATCTTCTCAATGAACACATACTGGTACATATACATGCGGATCCGAAACACAGAGCTGGGAAGATTGCTGGGCGAACAGTATATGAGAAAGAATTACAAAGCGGTGGCGGAGGAATCGGCTTACACGTACCAGATGCTATGTTGGGAGCCACTGCTTTCGGTAATGGACATGGAAGACGTGCGATTACAGAACAAGGAAACCGTGGAAGATGTAGCGAAAGCGAAAATGGAAGCGTTTGTGAAGGCTCTGAGAGAGTTCTCGCAGAAACACAGAGCGGCATACTGCATTCCGGATTTGGATTTGCGGGAGCAGTTGAAGGAGGCGACTCTGAAGATGATACTGCCGGCTTATACGGAGTTTTTCAATTTGCACTCGGCTTTGTTGCCGGGGATTGGGAAGTATTATGTGGGCCTGGAGACGATCCATGATTTTGTGGGCCGGGCCTTTGAGTTCGATCGAACGGGGAGTGGGCCTGGGCCTGGGCCGGGTGGTAAGTTGAAGCGGCGGGGTTCGGTAGATCGGATGGCGGAGCTGTCGTCGGATGGACCAATTGTGGCCGTTGGATCAGGATGGGAATAGTTGGTCGTGCGTGGAAGGTGTCTGCGTTTGTTTCGTGTTTTTGACGACCACGCAAAGCATTCCAATGTTCGTAAGGAACTGATTAAAATATTCTTTGGTCAATGGATTTTGTCAAAGATTAAAAAAAAAAAAACTAAAGAATTGTATGCTTTGTTGTCCACATTGTTCAAATGAAATAAAATTTAATTAAAATAAAAGCTGAATTTTAACATTTGAGTCAAAATAAAAATATTTTGGAGGACCAAATCAAAATTTACCGTAAAAAATTATAAGATATCTTTTATCAAATAAAGTTATATATCTCAACTAAAAAATAGGTTATTTTTTTATTTAAAATTTACCTTAGATATTAAAAGAACAAAACAACGAAACACAAGGTAGAAATAGTGTTTTCCGACTTAGAGCTTGTGGCTATTAACCACAAGGTTAAGGTTAAGTCCTCGGACTATTTGACGTTGGAATTCAATAAATCTCTAAGTAATTTTTCTATTTGGGTGGATATCTAACTTACAACTTATATTTTGGCATTAAATTGAAAGCAATTAAAATTATAATCTTTATCTAATTGATCTATTTTATTTTATTGGCCATGAAAAATGCAGTTAATTGATAATAAGCTCTGTTAAAAAAATTTGAGCTGTCTCTTGGAACACACAGAAAAAGCTTGAGTCGGTTACCTGTGGCAATCTCCAAAGGCATCTTCGATTTGAGAGAATAATTCCATACTCCCAGAAGGAATCTTCGAATTAGCTTCCACTTTTCAGGTTTGCTCTATCCTCAAGCACAGGAAAGTTCCAACTGGTCACCGAAGTTTGTTTGTTTGGCTAATTTCATTGGGAAAATCCAGGACCGAATTTTACGAGGAAGACTGAGAACATGGTGAATCTGAGCTCCGAATTCGACGAAATGGGTTCCTTCTCCTTCACCGATTTTCCGGAAGATGTCCAGTTATGCATCCTCTCCTTCCTCTCCCCCTCCGATATTGCGACTTTCTCCTGCACATCGAAGAGATTCGTCTCTCTCTGCAGAAATGATCGGAAACTGTGGTTTACTATGTGCGATCGCAGATGGGGTTCCAAGACTCAGATCAAGAACTGGGGAAAAGGAAACATCGCCTACAGGTTACTCTATAAAACTCTTCATCAGTGGGAGAATTTGATCGGTTTTTGGCGTCGGAGTGGCCCGTCGACGATCGGCGTCTCATCCCCGCCGTTGGTGTTCTTCGAATGGGGCCCAGATTTTCTCGCTGGCTCTAGGGTTTCTCCGTCGAAGAACGGAACTTACAGCGTGATTAAATCTCCCTTCTTATGGATGGGCCTCTCTCCAGAAGGTCAGGTTATGAATTTTATCGACCCCGATGGCCGTTCTGAGTTCTCGGGGAAATTCGCGGATTGGGGAGAATCCGATTGCGATCTGGTTCCTATCGATGTGAGCTTCATGGGGAAAAATCATTTTGTTATCGAGGAAAACCTAACATTCGCATATCCGAATTCCCCAGAACAAGGGAAAAAGGGATTCCGCCGGAGTTCAAGCTCCGCCAATTTGCGGGCGGAGGACGCTGTGGCCGCCACAACCGACGTGAACGGAGTGGAGATTGGCTCTCCGGGAAGCTTACCGGACCGGTTGATGTCAGAAATTTATCAGCATTTTGCGAATAGAACCAGTCCGGGAGGGGATAGAGCCTCAAGGAGGCAGAGGAGGAGGGAGAAGGAAAGGCTAGGAAAGAGGAAGTGGGAACCAGAGCATTTCGTTAAAATTGTCAATTGCTCGCCCACACCATCGCGGCCATTACAGGGCTTGTGGAAGGTGTGGTCTCCCTCTCTTACCTCCTTGTGTTTATATATTCTTTTGGAACAGTTCTGTTTGTTTTTTGGGGAACTTTTGAGATTCCAAGAGCTGCTTTTTACAACTAGCTTGATGTACAACAAAATATTAAACACACTGCTGTAAAAACCTGAGAATTTAATAGTATAGAAACACGTAAACCATCTGGTTTCAGAAAATGTAGGTGGGTTCATTGACATTTCCATTTCTCTATAGCTGATGTAATCACTTTTGAGTTCTGGACGTTTGTTTCTTCTGAGTAACAGCATCATAAGATTTACATCTTTGTTAACGTATTAGCTGACCTGATTGAGGAAACATGCTCTGTTTTCTGTAGACTTGGAATAAGTTGTTAATGAAACACTAACATGAATATTATTGTTTATAATTGTTAGAACTTAAAACAGCTTAATTGTGTCTGTTGATATTGATTTTACTCTTGGGAGTGGTACAAAAGTAAGAGCTGGTTATGTGAGATGATTTAGCATGGATTCCTATTTCCTCCTGCAGGGAATTAGTGATGATATGAGCATGGATTTCTACCTTGTTGTATATGATGATATTGGTGGCATTGCCTGTCGGAGAGTTGGGGACTCGTCCGAACAAGTCTCTAGTTATGCTCCCGTGTTTTGGACATCAAATCCTACATTCTTGGAGTCTCCATTCTCCCTGGTGGAAGAATATTTGCACGACTGTCGAATACATGTTCGGCCACTAGCAGCCAATGACATTGATGAGCTAGTTCCTTCAATTGAAAACAAAACAATTTCCCGCATTCTTTGTGTCAACTCCAGCTATGATCTAGTCCTACCAGACCTGGCTGGAAGTACTCCAAATCCTCGGAATGTGGAGGGGAGAATTTGGGAGTACAGTAATGGCACTTTCGGGTTTGGTTTCCTTAGGGATAATTTTATTATAGACCTGAAGCACATAGCTCAAAATGGTTCGATTCTGGATACCGTGGAATAATGTATTCATTGATTCTTCTTCTCTTAGCTAACATTGTTGTGATCTGATGAATTCTTTGGCCAAGAATAATCTTTGTACAATGTACAGATTGATTATGGATTGTTCATATGCCAGAAGTCGACAAATACAATGTTCTTTGTTTCTCTTTCATATAGGCTGAATGGTGGGCTCAAAACAACGTTTCTACTTTCTACCCATTTAGGGTGTGTTTGGGAGTAATGGTAGAATGAGTGATTTTGAAAAAAGATATTTAAGTATAATTGATTTCTAAAATCATTATCTAACTTATATTTAATCAATTTAAAGTGATTTTAAGCTTTCTTAAAATCAATTTTTTAATTTGCTTAACATGATCATCAAATGGAAAGGGGAGTGATTTTGACAATGGCAATGGCAAAAGTGATTTTAATTATGTTAAAATCACTCCCAAATGCTTCCTTAATTTTCTAACCTGTTTCATTTTTCACGATGGAAGCTCTGTTTGTTTCTTTGATCAAAAAAAAAAAAAAAATTCATTCCTGTTTCATTTTTCTAGATGGAAGCTCTGTTTGTTTCTTTGATTATAAAAAAAAGTTTTCTAACCTAAAACGTTGTAAGGTTGGGGCTGTGAGATTAGCCAAAAGAGATAGTAGCCAATGTCAGGATAAACTCCCATCCTTCAGAACGAGGACTTTACAACTAAATGAAACGAATAGCCCAATGGGACCTACCCTCTTTTTTTTCTTTTTCCTGATTTGAGGGAATTCTATCGAGTTCAGTCCCCCTTTTTCTCTTTTGATTTGAGAGAATCATATTGAGTTCTTACACTTTCAGGTCTACAACTTTGTTCTATCTTATTATTATGGAATGAACCTAATCTAGAATACGTTTACATGAAAAAAAATACAGAATAAACATGGTGAATATATGTGTATAATTATTAGCATCCATTGGAATTGACAGGAATACGATTCAAACACACAAACATGCCACTCTTCTTCAACATGCAAAATGGTGAAAATCAAACAGATCTTGTCATCTGTTTGAGCATGTTATTTGAATATTCAAGAAACAGGCAGGCTAAAAACACACTTTTAACAGGAAACACTATGGATGCTGGTACTTCTCTTAGTACATAGCCTTAAAAAAGATAAGGGTTCCCCTTCATCTTGTCTGATGAAGGTGAAAGCAGATTCTGAACAGCGGGAAGAGAAAGCTTGATGATTCTGCAGATCAGGCCTCAGAAGCCACCTCTCCACCATTGATTTTCTCCCTTGCTGTTATCTTTTCGTGGTCTCCTTCAAGCTGACTCAAGTTTCCCTTCTCCTTGATCAGCTGGATATGGTGGTGCTTGCAGTAAAGCCGCCCCTCATGAGCAATATAATTCGAAGGGCTGATCGTGCATCCTCCATGGCAGCATTTGAAGCAGCTTTTATGGTAAGGAGTTCCATTCACCGTAACCTTGAAGCAGAAACCATTTACAGAGGTTGGATATTCCCATTCAGCATATGAAATGAAATCCAGGAGGAAGAACAAAACATCTGTAGATTGTTGTTACCTTTTCTGTCGGATAGACGGTGTTATTACAGCCGAGACATTTATCTCTAGTTCCGCCAAACATGCTAGCAACCTTGTTTGCTGTCGGTTTCTGTCGATGCACTTTCAAGATCAATGGGAGAAATAGAAGAAATTCTACAGGTAACAGGCTCAAGCAAACATGGAATTACCTCGCCATCGATCGGTTTCTCTGGTTTCACGATCTTGGGTGTCCCTAGAAACACGAAAAGAAACCGAAATGGTTTGATAATAGCCAGAGAATTAACAACAAAAACTGAAGAATCAGATCCGTCCAACACAGCTTATGATCTGTACCTTCAAAGCTTTTGTCAAGACTTCCAGTCCTCTTAAAGAGCTGATCAAAGTGCGGCCTGCAATAAAGCACCCCCTCAAAGGAATTGTAGTTGCTGAGCTGAAAACAGATCAACAACTTCAGCTTCAAAGTTTCATCTCCTTCATCAATCACAGACAAAAAAGAGACAAAAAAAAAAAGAACCAGTGCTTTTACCTTGAGAGTTCCTTTGCAATGGTGGCATCTGAAACAGGCTTTGTGGTAGATGCGGTTATCGGCAGTCAACTTGTCGACGAGATAGACGGTCTTTTCGCAAGCCATACATTTCTGGGTTGTGCCTGCAAATGCCATAGTTTTGGAGTTGTCTTCACCAGAAGAATAAAGATCTCTTCTTCTCTGTGGAGGCTTACAGTGGAAGAAGTGAGCTTTGTTCAGAAGAATGGGGAGGTTAAGCCAGAGGATATATAGATGGATTAATGTCAGTGGGGAAGCAAACAATCAATTTCGTTGGATCTTGGGAGCAGACCCAACAACTTGTTTCTTTGATAAAATGCCTCAACCTGTAGCTGTCTTTGAGATCAAATCAGTAAAAAATTAAAGGGAAAGAAATCTCAAATTGAATGATGAGAGGTACGTGGACAATAGCTTTATTTGGGATTCATTGATGAGTTTCCTAGTTAAAAATACATTTGTTTTAGTACTGATTAATAATTGGAGATGTTTTTGAAAAAAATGTTTAAATTATACTTGGGTTTTTCCATTTTTGAATGTTTAAACTAATAAACCATTTTGATTTGTGAGGCTGAATTTATGCGATATTATCTAATAGAATTGTGGGACCATATAGACTTGTGTTTTAAGTTATATCTTTAAGTCTAGTTTTTAGAGTTGAAAATAAGTGACCAAAGGTCTGTTGAAATACAAAAAAAATTGAATTCTCAAAGTTGACAGAGAATGAGAAATTATGAAAGTTTCGAGACACAGCAAAACTTAAACAGAAGTCTTTTAAATTTTAGTGAAGAGTTCAAAATCTATTTTTAGAAGTAGATGTCCAAACTCTAAACCCTCTTTCTATTTCTGATCTCTGTATGGAAATATGTTCTTAAAAGTTGTTCAGCTGAAAAAAGAATTTCTTCATTAAAATACTGTTTTTCATTTTTAAAACAGAATACTTTATTGAAACCCAACTTCCATATCGACCCACAAGTTCAACAAAAATAAAGGTACAAATTTATGATCAAAGTTCAAACAGATCTTTTAACTCATTTGATCAGTATTCAGTATAAACACTGTTAAAAATATAAAATTTTCCTTTTTTAAAGCTCTCTTGGGCATATCAAATCTTAATTTGACATTTCATCTACATATTATTAAAATAAATAAATAAATAAAGGAGTCATAAAAGGCAAATGTTCAAGCTCTGTTCCTTCCTTGAAAAAACAGAAAGAAAGAATGGAGATGGCATTTGCTGTAAAGGAAGTGAAACCAGAGGGGCCATGAGTTTGAAAAGCTCAGCTGGTGGCCTGCCTGCTTCCCAACTTCGAAAAGCTTCCTTTCTTCATCATTACAGTGACACTTTCTTCATTTGTAAGGCTCGACATTAAAGCTGTTAAAATAATATCACAAACCAATAACGACCCATCATCCTCCTATCAATATTATACACCAAAAAAATGCAAATCCAAAGCTAATAATGCTACAGCTCACCCAGTGCCCTAAATACTTCACTTGGTCTGCAACAAATGCCCTTTCTCACCTACATTTTGTAATGTAAACTTTAGTTTGTACTTTGCAACACACCGCACATGCGAACAAGAGTGTATCATAACTGCAGGTGTTTGCGACTCAAAGTCAGAGAACTGGTCCTAAGTAGCCATCATAGTTTTGAATAAATCACGGTTTCCTCTTTTGCTTGCTGTTCTCAGGCAACCCATTTAAGTCATAATTGTTATTCAATCACATCTTACCATTATTGAACGTGGATTGTTAATCATATTTCATATCATAATTACTTAGGATTAAGTGTAAAAGATTTGCTGCCAGATCCTCCAAGAAAGGAACAAATAATTAAAAGGTCTTGCAAACTAAACAGACTATATAAGAAAAGATCTCAGGTCCTGGTAAAACAAAGTTTTCATGTCTCCTCTCTGAGAAATATGTTACTTGCTCCAGCCATTTTCTTAAACATTTATACAAGATTATCTCAGGCCAAGGGACTGGAGATATATGTGGGCCTGTGGCAGAAAGAAAGAAGATATTAGGACAAATATGATGCAACAAATCATCCTGCAATGCGAGGAGAGAGCATTACATTGTAGATTTTTGTGTGAGAAACAGAAGTCAGATTGTCATTACGAATTGCAGAAAACCATTTACGCCTGCAAGAGGAGCTACTCCAAGTAATGCCAGAAGCAAACTTCAAGCTTACACTGAGGAAATCTACAGAGTTCACTTCTCCTATTCCTGGTATGGGGAGAAATATATCAATTTTCGAGAGGTTGATTTATAATAATCATTAAGGAATATTTTTGATAGAATACAAATGGAAAAACAAATCAAAGTTTCTCTAACTACCATAATTTTTTTTTTGTTGCAAATTGATTCACTAGCTGATCACTAACCTTGAACCTCTTTCGCCGTGAATCATCAGGAATGGAGCCTGAGTACCGATGACGTCTTAAGGCTTCATTCTTATATTGTCCTCCGGCCATTTCCTGCATTCTGCTGCCATCACCCTGTGTCTGATTTCTTGAGTATTGGGTAAAACCATCCTTGTCCCAGGTAACCTCGTAATCAGCCCAGAGACGAGATCCTTGCTACAATAGGCAATTAGAGTTAGTAATAAGAAGTATATCTAGTCTATTGTGAGAACACCCAAAGATTTTCTCTTTCTGCATATATCCTTTTTTTATTTTGGTATATCTGTAAAAGAAATCAATTTCTTACAAAACAGGGGGAGAGAGCCTCAACCCGAAAGGAAGTTAAATAAAACTCATCATGCAGACACAGAAAGGATTCTAAATATATCAGAATCCTTTGTAACTTCAATCATCAATGAAATTCCTTTGTTTCTGTATGTGTGAGAGGGTATGTAATATCAGACTTCTACCAATGACAACGTTACATCTTACCATCATACTACCTGTACTACCTTAACCGTTTTAACTAGTATAATGATATAAATTATCGCCATCTTACAGTAAGGAATCAGTTGTGATTTGTCATTATACATTGGATAAGAGTGATCTTTCAATTCTATGGCTGGCTACCTGCCAAAGGTATCAGGGGCAAGAGGCTACGAGATATGACAGGAAAATTAGCCAAGCAACTCCGAATGACTTGATTATAAAATACATCCTTTGTAGAGAAGTAATTTCCAACCTTCTGCAAGGAGCGACCAGACAACACCTTTAGAGCATTATAGAAGTCCCTGTGTTTCTCAAACTGAACTGTTATTTTACAGTGTAGACCTGAAATTATGCCTTCTCCATCCTCATTGCCATCCTTACCAAAATCATCATCCACAGCAATATTCAGGTTCCTATAAAGAGTATATTAAAGGGGAAAACGTGATGATGATGAATGATAATGAAACCAAGCAACAGAAGAACAATATGTAACTAAAACTAAAGTCGTCAACTTCAAATGCTGGAACGCAATGCATCCACTATACCACACCTACACGTATTAGAACAAGCTAAATCAGATGACCTCTGGGTTCCTACAATTATACGGAGCCAGCAATCAATGAACTAGTTCATTGAATTGACCTCAATACTATACCGTAAGGTAGTATAAAAGATCAAAAAGAAAAGATGAAGATTATGAATAAACCAAACATGACATGCAAAAATAAAAGGGAAAGAGCTCGAAGAAGAAATAAGCAGATGTTTAATCAGAGACAAAACAATCGCAAACCTTATCCTTCCAAACGTGGAAAAGATGGTGTGTGTAACCAACATGGAGGGCTTGGACGAAACCCGAGGCTCAGCGAACCACCTTGATGGTGTACCTCTCAAGATAATGGTATCAGGTCCATGGCTCCCACTTCTCGAATATCCTGAGGCACCTTCAGGACAATTACAGACCAAAGCTCAATGCCAAAACACCAGAAACAAATTAAGATACACTGAAAATCGCTTACCACGATTCCCAAATGCATAAAAATCCTCCCAAGCTTTCTTCATTCCCTCAAAATTATCAGATTCCGGTATAACGACAGCGAGTTTGAACTTGAACCCCTCAAGATTCAGCTCAATCCCATCCAATTTGTCAACCAGGTATCGTCTCCAATCCAAAAACTTCTTCTCCAACACCGTCACTTCCTCTTCTTCCTCCTCATATTTCTTCCAAGCATTTCTCAAAAACCTAAGATCCCGTACGAAGAGAGTGCCACGAGCAAGTGGATCTTCGCGCTTGCGTGTCTTAAGTTTTTTAATACGTTTGATCACCAAGTCCTCCTCAGGGACAATAACTGGAACCGAAAGCGAAGACTTGAGAAAGTCAATGAGAGCTCGCTTCAACTTCCACTCATCAAGGGATTTACTCACCGAAGGGCTCGACGGATACACTGTGAAATTGAGTTTCAGGCGCGGCACGAGCGTAAGTCCACTCTCCATTTCCAACATTTCCATAGGAGGAAGCGATTCCAACGGCTTGACCATCATTCTCGGTCCTCTCTCCTCACAGAGCTTTAACTGTTACTAAATTAGGGTTTCGACTTCGAGACGAACTCACGAACGACGAGAAGAAGAACGATAACTTACACGACGCCGTTCCAGACTCCATCAATACGGCGTCGTATCAAGGTGGCAGCGGGAAATGACGTGGCGGCGTCAGATGACGTTACAGGTGTGTAACGTGATCCTGACCGTCGAATAAAAATACGAATTCCAAGAAAGTCAAAATCGATGGTGAAAATACCGAATCGGGACTTTTGGGGGAAACCCAAAACGCTGGCGTCGGCGAGCGCAAGCGATGGGGCAATGCTTAGGTTGCCTCGACGAAGGCCAAAAGCAACAGAGACAAGAGGAAGAAAGATTGTCCTCCGTCGAAGCTCGCGCCAAAGCTGCTGAAGCCGCTCAGAGAAGGCAAGTTCTTTCCCCTCACCTTTAACTTTCATTCAGAATTTCTGGATTTCTGGACAATTCTTTTTCAATTAGAACAGCTTAAGCTTATCATGTTGGTTAGGGCTTTCCTTGATCGTTGTGTTCTTCTGTCATATCAGCGTTAATTATTTAGGTCTGGGGTGTAACAGTTCCGCAGGGAAATGATTTATTGATCTTTTGTCGCAAAACATGAAACTGTATATGAAAATGAAATTGTGAAACCATTTATTCAAGTCTCGTTCAAATTTCAGAAACTATAAAAATGTGGCTTTCAAAATCTTATTTTTTGTTTTTGAAATTAGACTAATATTAAAGAAAAAACAAAAAACAAAAATATGTTCAGGTTAGTAGAGCTAACTTTTTTTGCTTGAAACAAAATTCTGAGTAAACGAGTGGAAGAAAGCAGGATAAAGAAGCTTGGCGTACTCAAATTTGAGACGAGTTGGTTGCTCCCACCAATTTTGTCCCTAAAATTCACTTTGGCATGCATTAGTTGCCTATTCATGTACTATTGAAGCACTTCTGTTCTGGATAATTTTTTAGAAGAAGTTCGAATATCAAATTAGGAACTTTCATCCCTGTTTTTTAATAAAATAAGTGATATAAATATTTGCAGGCAAGAAGAATTTGAAAAGTCTGCTGCAGGAAGAGCTGCACGTGCTCAGATGGCAGCAAATGCAAAGCAATCTGCCAACACTAACAGAGGAGAACCAGTTCTTAAGGTCATTCAAATACCAGTTGTTCTTGTTGTTTGTTTATTAACAGTATATTAAATAGGGTCGATTATATTTATTTTATGTACTGTGGTTGGTGACATAGCTTAATCAATCCCATTATACATCCACCGGATAAGTTTTTTCACTTTAGACGCAAATTATCGGAGCGTGTCAATGATAGACCTTGTTTGCAAACTATGGATAACATAGCAAGTGAATTTAAAACTTTCTTCTTGTTGTTGTGGATGCAGTGGAGTATGGGTTGAGGTCGTGCTCTCTTGTTGGCTTCATATCTTTTTTGCTGTAAGTGAATTTTCTGGCAGCTATGTCTATCATTGTCAGATTAGTGAAGTTCGTAATACTAAGACCTATGCCAGAATGGAAGTCCTATATTTTCTTTATCTCAATACCTCATTTACAAGAATAAATGTAAAATTGTTATAATCTCTACTTCATGTAATTTTGACTTCTATTTCCCCTAGCATTACAATATGATGAATCTCGTTCAATTCCAAACTAAGAAGCAAATTTTAATCGTGCAGTGTTAATGAAAGGAAGATTATATAGGCCGCTTTCCTGTGCTCCTGTTGTGCCAAGCAACTTGTCTATACCCCCAAGTCTCCAAGGCAGAAGTTCTTGGAAGAAACTGCACTCTTGTATTTGTTATTCATGAATCAAGGAAAACAATAAGTGTGCAAACTTGTATTCTTTGACACTTATCTTCCATGTAAATTTTACTCTAACTTGTCATCTCTATATTTACATATCATATATATGCAGTTACTGTACAGAAACTTTTCCTGGACCAACTCCCTTGTTTCACTCTCTTGAAGAAAACTGGTCTCTGATGATTATCAACTAAGGCATTATGCCCGAAAATAAACTCTCACATAAATAAAAGTCTCAGAACTTTTTTCTTTTTTCTAACAAGATGCTACTTAATCTTTTAGATAAGGATCATCTTGTATCAGGATGGAGAATATGTTAAGCTCAAAATGGTTTGTTTTTTCTTTGTTCGAACTTGCTGTTGATATCGTTGGCATTTACACGTTATCTGATCAGACTTGAGAGTGGTTCGTTGGTTCAAAATCCTGCAATCATCTCAAGTCCCAACCAAGGATTGAAGCTTGCTGAGCTCGGTAACAAGATTCCAAATTTTTAGATTGCGAGTCAATTTTGATAATTTTGGATGTTGTCTAGTTTTCCTAACTACAGGTTACCTGTTGCTATCAGAAATCAGGCCTTGGTGGGTTCACCAGACTGGTAAATGACTGGTGTTTCCTTTGACAAATCAGGTGGTTTGACTGATGAGCAGTCATTGCCAGTCATTTTGGTTCTTTGACTCTCATGGTTCAAACATCACAGATTCGCATCCAACAACTTTTATCTTTTGGTTTGCTTAACAAACAATGCTTCATCAATTAGCATACAAGCTGCGAGCATGATAATCATGTTTAGTTATAGATGGAACGTAACAGAACATGAAATTCGCTACAATCCTTGACTACTTGCTCGTTTCAATTTCCTATTCTGGTGATGAATGAAGTTCATGCTATTTTTTGGATCTTGTTAGGAAGAAAAATACTGCAAAAATATGCTATTTACTTGATACGCTACTAAATCCTTGATTCAACTATACAAAATCAGTTGATTTGTACTTGCAGAATTTGGAACTATTTCTCTAGCCTAAAATCTTGCAAGTGATGGTTTGGTCCAACTTTCCTTCAGCTTTGTAATTATGTGAGATCAAGAATGCTGAAGGAATGAAGATTGATGGAATATACTGGTGACACAACCAATGCCTTCAGTATTCTGACTTGGCACTCTTCCACTCCGAAGGCGAAAGAAATATTCTTTTAGACGAAACTCTGAGGAGGAGCAGAAAGCTGGAGTTCATGTGCAGCTTGAAAAAAATCTGCAGCTTGTAGCAATAGACCTTCCATTTTGGACAGCACTCCAAGGTTGAACCATGCTTCATGGCTGGTAGGATCCAATCTTACAGCATTCATCAGCAAGCTGCGTGCAATCGGAAGCGATTGGTTACCGCATTTCATTAACACTTCTGCTGTTGAGATGATACTCGGAACATAATCAGGATCGATTGACAGAGAGACTGAGAATGAAACAAGGGCTTCCTTGTGTAATGATCGAGCTTCAAAATACTTGCCTGCAACCATTCCAGTCAAATCCGACGTAAGCAAACATCGACTATATACTGACATGGATATTTAACTTGGTAGCCTTGCCAACCATTTCATTACTGAAGATACATTTAAGATGGTTACAAAGGCAAAAAAAAAAAAGCTTTACCTGTTGTATGCCAACCTCTGGGGCAATGAACATCTAATGATTTGGCTTTATTCAGACAAATTTCTGCATCCGCCCAGGAAGCAAGTTTTGCATATATGGCAGCCAAATCCTGCCAGGCTGCGCATTCCAAGTTACATTCTTTCGTTGCCTGCAAAAGAAATTAAAGTTTGAGAAGCTGTTGATCTCTTCCTGAAGTGGCAAATGGTAAAAGGAAAGTTCGTCAGGGCATGACTATCTGTATCATGGAGTGAGTGCAAGCATAATATAGAAGCAATATAGAGGCGGGGAAACCTCTAGCTCCAAGTCTTTCGATTGGTCAAAGTTCTTAGCCTGAAGCTGAAGTTCTCCACGTGCTTGAATTAGAGCCAGCAAGATTCTGTAGGTTTCTATTGCTTGCTTTGGTTGCTCCTGAGCAATTTTGAGTACAGCTTTCAGTCGAAGAAAATCTAATTGATCCGTCCTCTCAGCTTCATCCAAAGCAAAATCAACTATGGTTTCGGCATCCTTGAATCGCTGCTCAGCTGAAAATATGAGCGTCAAAAGCTTCCACCCTCTTCCAGAACCGTCAGCCACCATATTTGAGTATCTCATTGCGCTGTAGAAGGCAACATCAAGATTTCTCTGTACAGCATTTTCCAAGCTAATATTGAACATTACTTCTGGGTCATGCCTCCCACTGAGAGAAGAAACTCTTAGGGAGTTCAATGACTCACTTTGGAAAAGAATTCTTTCAGAATCTGATACAGAAGCTCTAGCTGAATTCCCATAGCAAACACCTAAATATTTGTGGGCTTCAGAAGTGAAGTGTTTACTTTCTTCACAGGCCATATCGATCATTCTACGAGCAATTTCAATTCCAGCACTTGCATATTTTGTGTCCTCTGAACACAATTTTGCAAGCAACAAAAAAGAATGAAAATGGGGTTTGTTCTTTACTTCAGAGAAACCGCAAACTTTCCTTACAAGGTTCAAAGCTGCTTCATTCTGTCCTGCTGCATTGTAACAAAGAGCAAGAAAGTACCACCTCTCAGCTCGACTAAATATTCCAGGAAGGATCTGCTCCACATGCTCAGCGAGTAATTCAAATTGTCTAGTGATAGAAAGCGCATAAGTCAGATGATTCATAATCTCTGGATCCCAGTTTATTTCCTGCATCACCACTTTCCTCATGAGTATTAACAACAAAAGGATTGCTTCTTCCACATTATTTTTAGGTGTTCTTGGACCGAATACATGGAACTTAAGCGGAAGGCTTGCTTCAACACCTCCATAAAGTAATGTGCCAACCAATTCTTTCTGTATGGCAGCCAACTTATTTGGATCTAAATTCCATGGTTTAACAAGAGCCCGGCGATAGGCGTTTACGGCCTCATCGAGATGGCCTCCCTTAGTCCACAAAGCAGGTAGTAGTTCCAAAGCTTTTTGAAGCATTTCCTGCAATTTGCAGTCTTCACCAAAGCACTCAGGCATTCCGTTGGGTAGAGCTGATTCCACCGTATCAAGAATTATCCTGCACTCTTTGGCAGACTCTGATGAACAGGAAAGAATTATGATCAATAGCACAGCAGATTGATATACAAGGGAAACTCTAATATCTATTATAACCAATCATGACGTAAGGTGGTTACAGAACATTGCCATCAAAATCAAATAAAACTATAGTAGGAAAAATGAGCAAGAAAATTTACCTATATATCTGCCAAGTTCCTCCAGTGATTTTGCCTTGAGTAAAATTGCTTCAAGAAGCAGACTAACAGAATGCATGGACATTACACCACTAGGGGGTGCACCGTCTCCTTTAGGACGAGGTTTTTCCTCCCTACTCTTTTCAGCGATTGCCTTTATCATTCTTGGCATTAAAGATCTAATGTCTATACCTTGAAATACCTGAAGGGCAGCATCAAAATTTCCTCTTTGATATTCAAGCCTCCCCAGCAAAGCTCTGGCTTCCTAATTAGACAGTGAATTGAATGGTATCTCATAAGAAGATGGAGCCAGAGAAAACAAGAAAATAAAGAGCTTATCTGGTCACGGAGATTTTAATAGAGAAATAAACGCACCTCGTAGTTTAATGAGAGGGCTTCTCTTAAAGTGGATTCAACTTCATCTACTTGAGAATCTTCAAATTTTGAATCCCAGTCTCCAGTTCTCGAGGAAAGGCAACTGGCCGAGAAATCCCTCGTTGCAAGTGACTCTGGTGACTGTGGTGGCTCTTCGAACTTAAATTGCTCTCCTGAGCAAGCGCACAGCATTTTTCCAGAATGGGCTGAGAACTTTGATGATCTTTGCTGATAATGCGATGGGAGATTCACTTTCTCAGGTAATTATTCTTCTCCCCCGTGGGTTTGCGCTAGAAATGAAATTACAAAATAATATCTGTAAATGGTTCGAGTTCATTCATGAACAAATTCAAGCCACCCTACGGAGTGATTGACTTGGAAATACAAATGTCAGGCAAAAAGGGTGTGTTGAGTTGTATTAGAACTCGGATTTAATTTTCGAGTAAACTAGACTGGAAAAAAAGACCTTCGTTTTACCATATGGGAAACGCCCTGTACAAGTTCTGCAATGAACCAGTGGGAAGAAGATGGAGGAATAGAAGCTCGGTAATACAAAAATTAGGGGCAAACAGTAACGTTTGATGGATGACAACGAATAACAAGACAATAGTGCGGGAAACAAGAAAGAAGATGAAATGGGCGACACGAGCAAGACGAGTGCAGATTTTTGGATTTATTCCTTAGAAGAAAAAAAATACTAAAACTCAGAATCTAGACGAGATTTTGAAATGGAAACCCACCACCGGGAGAACTTCCACTCTTCCCCAGTCTCCTTTTTTGGATTCTTAGCCTAAAGCAATTGATCCTTCTTCGTTCGAGCTCATCCAGTGCAAAGCATGTGATGGTTTTCGAGTCTGAGATCTGAATCATCTGCTGCTTACATTGACATGGGCTTTTCCTATTCTTCTCTCTTTTTTTGTGTATGATGACATTATTAGTGCAGAAAGGTCCTTTGTCTATGTTGGAATGGACCTTGTATCTGTAGGGGCACAGGTGCCTGGCAGTGTCGCAGATGCCTATGGATTCTCTCAGTCTACTCTCTCTCCACTGGTTTGAAGTTTGCCGGGTTCGGTTGCTCTTTAATCTTTTGATGAAAAAGTTCGTGACTTTATAATTTATTAAAGTTACCCAGAAGGCAGAAACTGTATATCCTATTCTCTACATACAGTCAGAAGCCAATACCACTCGGTTGATGATATCCGAGAAAAAATAAAATATTGAGTTTGAGTTTGGTGCAAAAATATTTTCGTCAAACAGCTAAACCAATTAATGATTTTTTGTCATAAAGTATGGGTTAAGCTTCACAAATTACTAAAAAAGCACCAACAATCTCACCTATTAATTTTATTCCAAGTGCCTTTCAAACAGTGGAGCGGCCGCTGATGGAATGAACAGCACGTGATATTCCCACCTGTCAGATTGAATCGAATGGGCGTTATGAGTAAAAACACTGTACAGCATTAAGAACAAGAATACTGTAAAAAAAAAAAAAGAAAGAAAGAAAAAAATGTCGCTTAGGCATTTAAACAAACACCTGGCGTTCGTTTACTTCAGATCATGGTTGCTAATCACTTTTTGACTAATCCTTGAACTTCTTCCTTTTCCCTACTACTTTTTGTTTCCAGACGTCAAACACGCTAAACGATGCAAAAACAGTAAAGCAAACTAATCACCGCCGAAAAAGGCGATTCAATTTCAAACTTCACCCTCGTTTCTCCTCCGCTTCGACCTAAAATTCAAAACCCAATCAGTTCTTTAAAACAGAACCACAGCAGAAAAAATGAAAACTCGAACTCCTGCAGCGAATGAACAATACAGTTTTGTCAACATTTCGAGAACAAACAAAGTTCATTATTAATGTCCACCAGATGGTCTGGGCCGAAAGAGTAGAGAAAGAGAGAGAGAAACCGAGAGAGGTGGGTCTGAGATTTGAAGTTGTCGCTATGCGCCATTTTTCAAAACGAGTTTCTGACATGAATGGGGTTGCGACTGAGAGCTTCTCTCCAGCGCTCTGCAACTCAGAATCCTTACAGCTCTGAAGGAAACAGAGAGCCCCACAAACCCATCGTTTCGAACATTTTCAGTCGATCAGTGCAGCATCATCTTCTCCAATTTGACCCAATTACAGTGGCGGTAGAAGCTTTGGAAAATTGACAATTATTATTGCCAAATGCCAAACATTATGTGGAAGACATTATTGAACAAGAATTTATGTTTGTTTGTACTGAAAATCGACCATTATAATGATTTGTAGTTGACCCATCAGCAAATAACAATCTGCGCTGTCAATCATAGGGCCATAGCATTGGGGCGTAGCCGCGCAAGGGTGGTTGCAAGAATTGCAATTGAGAAGCCCCGCTGACAGTTCACGTGATGGAGCATAAGTTTCCAAGCCTTCACACCTCACTTTGATGCCATTGTAAGAAACAATTGTGACAAAAATAGATGGTTTACATTTTACTTCATGTTTCAACTTGCTCCTTTTCTTCATTATGTTCTTTTTTGTCGTCTTGTTTATTTTGTAGAATATTGCAATTTGAATTTGACCAATTAAGTCATACTTGTTAGAGTATGTTGTATGAATGGATATTAAAATTCTCTTTTTGTAATAAGTACTCATAAAATTTTGGGTTTAGTTGAGGTTTATATAGTATTAAAATAGAAGGTCGTGTGTTAAAGGCGGATCCATATAGTGACAAATGAAGATGAGTGTTAAAGCATGTTGATATGTAATGAATGGGTGAGTTAAAGTGTGAAATATAATTTGCAATCTATTTGCATCCAATGATCGATTATAGGCTGGTGTGAGTGTTTGTAGTTCAAGATGAATCGAGAAAAGTTGCTCTCGTGGGAAGAGAGAAAAACAAAGTGACTAATTCTCGTATTTTATTTTATGGATTGAAAATTGCCCTTTTTGGTTGTGAATTGGAGGCGAGAATGATTGTTTAACAAATGTAGCCCGCCCGACATCTAGTTTATGTTAATGAAATTAATCTATGTGACTTTTTTTCTCTCTCTCTTGGTAGTGTTGTAATTAAAAGATAAAATTAAAATGAAATATTGTGTAAAATATCAAAATGAAGATAGAGCATTTAAAAAATACAAAAATCACCGACATGCTCAACACCTAGTTAAAGTATTACTTACTCTCCCAAATGTTTGAGGTAATTAAAATTTTCGCTCTTTTGTTGTACTAAGAAAACCAAAATCAGAAGAATCCGAAGAAGTGCTTAGTTTAAGAGGACTGAGTAAGAATTTTAGATGTTTCAAAGCTCTACTTGTACCTCACAGCATCGCAAAAAAACATGTCCATTCCCATATAAAATCTTTCCGTTGGTCTACTCCTCTTGTTCATTGGGTAGAGGATCTTTGGAGGACAAATTTTATTCCTTGAGGGCTCAATGATTTTTTTTTCCCACAAAAAAATAACAATAAATAAATGAATAATGGCTACATAATAATTTTTTTTTGTTCTAAGTATAAAAAATTATGGTAGAAGATTTGAACCTCTTATTTTACTGGAAAGAATTAGTAGATTCTTTAATCGAGTTGTTTATTTGTAACCTACCAAATCAACCGTTTTTAATTTAGGAGAGTAAAAGTCAAAAGTGGAGCCAAAACACCTACTTAAGAAAAAGTAAGATTAAATTAGTCAAATGCTTTATATTTTTGTTATTGACTTCGGATAATAACCTGTAATATTTAGTAATGAAACTTTTTGTCTTTTTAGGTATAATAAAAAACTCATTAGAAATCATAAAAAAAAAAAACTATTGATTCAATTATTTCGGTTTCGTCAACATGAGTCTAGCTTACCAAAAATTGATACACGTCTTTTACCAATAGGTCATGAGTTTGAATCCCCGCTTATTATGCTAAAAGAAATGTGGTTTCATTAAATAACAAAATTGCAATGTTGACACGTTACTTACCATGAAATTTTTTTTCTGATGTGAGTTGACAAGTTCAGACATTATCATGTATGATTACTTTAAACACAAATGTGAATCAAATTAGATCTTTAGACTCAAGAAAAGTAATTAGCATCTTATTTACTTAATTGTGTTAAGATTAAAATAAAATAAAATAAAAATGTATTAAGGTATGTCAAAAATAATAATTATAAAAGAAAAAAAAGTTAAAAGTGCCGAGACTAACATAAAATTTAAACTAATTTAATATAGTTTAAATTATAAGTTTATTTACCAAATTATGCTCCGATTAGATTGAAACCAAATTAAAATTTATTGAAGTATGAGAATAAAAATAGTTTATCTTATAAATTTATAATTTTTTATGGTAAAGTATCTTATAACTAAATACAAAAAAATGTCTAGTAAGTTGATTAGAGACGTATGTCAATTACCACCGAGCTATATTCGTTTTTGACAAAAAAATGTCTTAGTAAATTATTGAAATTTTAACTTTGTATTCAATAGGTCACCAAAATTTTAATGTGTACCTAAGTCTTTAATTTACAAGACACAATATGTATTTTAAAAATCTATTTAACACAAAATTGAAGATTTAAAAATCTATTAAATTCATCACCCATCGAATACACTTTTCAAATATTATTAGATCCAACTTTCAAAATACATGAACTAAAAGTTATAATAGCTGATATGAGCAATGGGCGAAGTTGAAATCCCCGGCTTATAATCTAAGCTTCGATCTATTTATTTATTTTTCTTTGTCAGATCAAGACAAGGAGTTGGCCCAAAACGTATCGTGTGCGTATTATGAAGTTTGGATCTGCCAGCGGTCGTCCCACGGAAGCCCAAATCGATCATCTTCCTTCTCTCCAACTCCCAATTGGCAATAATAATTGAGAGAGAGAGATAACGAAAGAGGAGGAGAAGAGAGCAGCGGATCAAGAGAAAGGAACAGTGGGTGGGGGACGAATAAAGTTGAAGAAGCTTCAATTGGTGGCCTCGGAATTGGGGTTTCGCAGGGTACATATTCTTGGACTTTGATAGCTTGTACCGCTCTGCGTCTGAAGGAATCAAGTGGGAGAAGATACTGTTGCAGGAAAATAGATAGAGAAAGCGACGAAGATACAGCGTTTTTGCATGAGGGCAAAGATGCTTGGAGAATGTGGAAGAATATTAGAGATAGAGAAGCGGGAAAACTCCGCCCAAATTCTTTCGCAAATCGTCTTAAATCCGATCGAATCAGCACTCTGCAACTTTCCAATCACAAGGACATTGTCTCTCCCCATAGAGGTTCCGTCAACTCACTTCAGGTAATCTTCGATTTTTTTCTTTATTTTTTTAATCATAACATATTGGGTTCTAATGGATTCAAGTTAACGAAGTTGGAAATTGTTCGATCGTATTATCTGAGTAGAATTTAAACCTTTTCATTGTCAACCCTTTTCTTTTTGGTGCGGGGTTATTTGTTTGTGTTTATTAACGGATTGCGAATTGGTGATTTCTGCACGATATGTTTAGTCTCACGCTTGTCATAATTAACTATGGTTCTCGGGTTGTGTTCATTTTTGTTAATTGAGCAGCGGGAAAAAGGAAAGGAAATGTTTAGTTTGTGGATTTTCGTTCAGTATTCGTTTCTGCGCGATATGCTTAGTCCCAAAGCTTCGAACCTGTGTAGCTGGGATTTTAGGTTTTATCGTTGTAGTTGGAATTTGATGTTGTCCGTTGATGGTGGAAGACCCATAACCAGAAAAGAGATTTGCCATTGTTCATTTTTTCTCGGGTTCTTTCTTCTTCTTCTTTTGTTTTCTTTCTTTCCTTCCGAGAAGAAGCCTAATGCTCCGACACCGTGAAGCTCAAACCGGTAGAGATAGAGGAGAGAACATTTAAGGAAAGAAGTTAAAATTGGTGAATGACCTAGGCACTGATTCTGAGAGGACGAATTATCAACAGACTAAAGTTTGTTGAAAACCCACAAAAGTGGCAGAATATGAAAGGTGAACGAACATAACAGAAAGTAGGGAACACAAGGAGCTGAAATACGTGGAAGTAATAAAAAGAATAATGACGATTGTAGTAAAATCATTCCTGAGATGGCTGTTTAATACTTCAACGTCTTAAGAAGGTCATTGTATGACTTTATGTTCTTGATTGTGTTCTCCTAAGCCGGTATCAGGAGTAAGGATGCCAAATTCCTTTGTTGATTATAGAGAATTTTAGTCATTTTGGACCTTTCTCAAAGATACTGAGTTTGTAATTGGACTTAGTCGTTTACTTTTTGGAAAAAACTAATTCTGTAAAAACCCCTAGTGGAGAACTGCAGAGGGTAATGCTACTTTCTTTAGCATTTTATCAGATCGACATTGGTGTCTTTTGTAATTATTTTTCCGTTGATAACTCTATCGACACTATTTTATATTTATTTTACCTCATCTGTTTCTCTGAATTTCAATATTCTTTTAGGTCGAGTATGGCCTTGTAGCTGAACCACCGTGGTTGGCCCAATGGTCAAAGAGGCAAAAATTGTAAAGCTATATGGTCTTTGAGGTCATGGGTTTAAACCATGGTGGCCATCTATCCTAGGATATCAAATATTCTATGAGTTCCTTGACATCAAATATTGTAGAGTCAAGCGTATTGTGCCCTGAGACTAGTTGAGGCACATGTAAGTCCGCTCGAATACTCACGGTTACTAAAGAAGAAATAGAGTTTGGCATTGGTGACATAATTTAGTGTCTGGATTTCTAAGCTTGATTTTTGTTTGATTTCATTCTTTAGTAGCTATCTCTGTTCAGATTTCATGACATGCTTATAAAACTAATAAGAGCTGCTAGCACCGACATTCTGGATCATGAAATCAGGTTGATTTGACAGAGCGGAGATATTTGTTATCTGGAGCATCAGATGCATCTGCTGCTGTCTTTGATATTCAACGTGCAACTCATTCTGAGGGTCTTATTGCAAAGCACCAATGCATTTTTGCAGTTGATAAGCAGCATGAACAGGGACATAAATATGCAATATCCTCGGCCATATGGTATCCCATCGATACCGGGTTGTTTGTCACTGGGTCATATGATCATCACATTAATGTCTGGGATACAAATACAACTCAGGTTGGCAACTTAGAGGTCATGTGGACTTTACACAACAATATTTGTTTTAAACTAATATTTCCATCTTATAGGTGGTCGTGAATTTTAAATTGCCCGGAAAAGTCTATAGGACGGCCATGTCCTCTTTGGCAACATCACACATGCTCATTGCTGCTGGAACAGAAGATGTTCAAGTTCGCCTTTGTGATATTTCCTCGGGGGCATTTTCTCACACATTATCTGGACATCGTGGTATGGTGATGGTCTATACTTTTAATTTTAAGAGAGTGGGTTGCCCTATTTAAGTTGTACCACATTGTTTTAGTTTCGAAGTGTTATAACAATTGCAATCCCTAATTTTAATCAATTTGTGGATCATATCCATACTTTATGATTTTGAGCAAGGATACGGTATGGGAAGCAAAACAACAGTTTAAGAGCTTGACAATTTATTATCCTGTAGAGTTTTTGGGCATAATTAATTTCACTACGGATCCTCACCCTCCCCAAAAAAACAAAAGGAAACTAAAATCAGTGCTACCTTAATTAACATAATTAAAGATATGACAAGGTGAGCAACTAGCAACTCTAATGCTTTCTTTCTAGAGAACATAACTGTAATGTAAAGAAAGAAAGATGAAACAGCTACATCTTATCTTCATCCTATTCCTACAGAAGTGATAAAACTAGAGGTTTATTGTGGTATTGAACTGTGGTCTATGTCCTTTGCCGTCTAATTTTTCTGTAAGATTATGTAGTACTTTGCCTGTCCTACAATTTGCACACCTGGTTATGGTATGAAATTCATTCATCGACCAGTTCTATCATGTTTTCTGTTCTTCTGCCTACCTTTTATTTTATCTATGAAAGTTTATATCTATAGACATTAATGTTGGTCTTATCATTTTATAGATGGTGTAATGAGTGTAGAATGGTCAGCTTCTAGTGAATGGGTTTTGGTTACTGGCGGATGTGATGGAGCAATACGTTTTTGGGACATTAGACGAGCTGGATGTTTTCGCGTTCTGGATCAGTTTCAGTCCCAGCTTGGGAGGCGTCCACCTATTTCTGCAACAAATAAGGTTCCCCTTCACTCTTCTATCTTCCACTCCATTTAGTTTGGCCCTCTTAGTATCCACCCGTTCGTTTGTTTGTTAGTTAACAATTGTCATTTTATTCTTTCTCAGCTATCAACATCCAAGTCCCTCTCGGCCAGCCAAGGATCAAATATGAAATCTCGCATGCCTCATAAGAAACTAGCCAATGGAAATGCAACAAAGCCATCATCTATAGGTAAACTGCCAGCTAAGGGATCCACAAGGCAAAGGCTACACCCAGGACTTTTCTCCAGTCAGGATCGATCTATTGCTCACTTTGGTGCTGTTAGTGGATTAAAAGTGACTGAAGATGGCATGTACCTTCTCAGTGCAGGTCTGGTTCCTCTGTCAACTTTTTCCAACCAAATTAATTGCAGTTTAATTCATTATATTAATATTTCTAGAGTTAATAATCTGTAGAAAGGTGTGGTTTCCCTGAGTAAAAGTGGCTGCAGGACATCATGTTTAGATGGAGGAAAAAGTTAGTGAATTGTTGAGGCATGAGGGAAATTTAGAAAGAGATTGCCATTAGGTTTTGATTAAAAAAGAAGACATAATTGGTAGCCATGTACCTACATCTTGGTGATAATGATGCTGATAGGTATGTTGTCATATCAACAACAAGATCTGCATTAATTCTATTCTAACAAATAATGATTGTTGGAGGATTAAATTAGACCCTCTAACCTGATATGAACTGTTTTGTGATATAATTAGATCTATTGATTGCCAATTCATTAGCAATCTCATCTTGTTAGGATTTTCTTTTCCCACAATCAGTTGGAGTTGAGGTGGCCATGTTGTAGTATTGTATGCCCCAACCACTCCCGCCCCCACACCAAAAAGAAAAAAGAAAAAAAAAACAAAAGAGGACAAAACGATACTGATGCAAATCTGTATTCGCTCTTCATCTCCATTTTCATTCCAGGTTCTGATTCAAGGTTAAGGTTGTGGGATGTTGAATCTGGGTGCAATACTCTTGTAAACTATGAAACGGGCCGGTTACAAATCAATAAGCCATTGCAATTAGCTACATCTCAAGATTCAGCCCTTGTATTTGCTCCGTGCATGACAACTGTTAAAGTACATACTCCTTCCTATATCTTTCAGTTTGTTTCTGTGCGTACAGCTTACATATGAATCTAGTTGACTTCTTGAACTTTTAGGCATTTGATATGTGGACAGGGAAGACATCCCTGACATTCAGCGGCCATTATGAAGGCGTGAACTGTTGCTGGTATAGTTTCACAGATCAGGTACGACTGTCGTTCTCTTTCCGTCTCTGCATTCATCAATCATATGCTGCAGCCATTATATTGATTCAACAGAAATTGGAAAGTCTGTCAGTGGAACAAATTATAAAGTTGTTTCAAAGTTTAGCAATGTGCCTCAGGAACTGTACACCGGTGGCAACGATAGGCAAATTCTTGTCTGGTCTCCATCCCGGAACTCTACCGAACTGGTACGTCTTCTGGACTCGTATCACTGCATGGAGTCAAGTTGACTCTACATTTCTTTCCAATAATACGAGCGATGGTAGCTTATTCCATTTCAGTGGACACGCAGGATTGGGAATCCACGGCAAACAAGGATAACTGGAGCGACTGATCGTCGTCGACAGGCGGGAAGTTCAGTCTCAATGCTGATGCCATCCTTGAAACTCTGCTCGCCATGTACATAATATTCCAGACGTGTATCATCTTTCAATGGATTCTACGGTCTCTCTTTCAAACGTGCACTATGGGGCGGGGACTCGGGAAAAGTCCACCCCTTTGTTTCATTTTGTAATTTCCTCATGTGCAGCATGTTGTGTTGGCTGTGTAGTATTTTTTTTTTTCCGTTTCATTTTTCATCGAGTTTGGTAGCTTTGTTTTAATTTCTTGGATTCGGGATCATATGATTGGAAAGCTTGGGTTTGTTCTAGAACTATACGTCATGATTTGGAAAAAGAGAATTATATGGATTGTAAACTTGATCTACCTTTACCAAAAGGAAAAAAGAAAAAAGAAAAAAACAAATCAGCCTTTTGGCATACGACTTTGTTTGGAAAGGCAACGTGCTGTAGAAAAAGTTGAAAAGAAAAGGATACTCGTTGGCGGTTTACTTAGAGGCCAACCGAGCAACGTGCAGGGAAAGCCATGAGTTTAAGCTATCACAGAGAGACACCAAGCAATTTTGGTCCCCTCCAAAATTAAAATAATAATAATAATAATAAAGAAAAATGTATCACGAAACCATCAATATACAATGGCTTCTCAATTCTCATCGGCTCATGCACATGCATCCAATTGCTCGTATTCAAACAAATACTTATTACTTATTACTTCAGGCTCCTATAAACTCGAGTGTCGAAGCTCTTTTCTTTCTCTTTGTCGATTTTTCTAATTTATTTGAATGGAACAACAAAGTGGAAGTCATACCATATGAAGGAAGTTCTATGGAAATAAGAAAACCCACCACTAATCTACTAAAAATACCACTACCCTTAAATTCCTCTAATTCTTAAAATGTGGAAACACTTACATAAACTAACACATGTTTGTACTAATTTTTAACACTGACGCATCCGGAAAAATTTGAGATAGAAGTCTCTTAGGTTAGAGTAACAGCCTACCACTCGTAATTAAGAGTAGAATCATGACATTGAATTGTCTAAGATGGTTGAATCTTGACATAGTGCATCAATAGTTAATACAAAATTAATTACTAGTTTAGACTGTTGTACTAAGTTCAATACATATCCAAAATTTTTTGCATCAGGAAGAATTTGAAATAGAAGTCTCTTGGGTTAGAGTACTAGTCTACCACTCGTCATTAAGAGTAGAATCATGACATTGAATTGTTTAAGATGGTGGAATCTTGACATAATGCATCAATAGTTAATACAAAATTAATTACTAGTTTAGTATGTTGTACTAAGTTCAATACATATCTGTATCAAAAAAAAATTCAATACGCATATCTATAAGTTTTTAGAAAAAAAAAATTCAATATTCATATGTGATTATTTAATCGCCAAAGTATAATTAACATAAGATTATTATGTAGAATTTTACTTCGTCTATTTTCAATTATATTAACAAAATTCTAATTCTATTCAATTGAAAGCCTTGAAATTTGTTGCTAGACTTAATAAACTATGAACTATCTTCCTTACCCAAATAATGCAATTTTTCTTAAAATTAATTACAAGTTAAAAGGGAGCATTTTTTTTTTATCTCTTTAGTTTAAAATCAAAAGGAACATTGAGGGAATGAAAAATTTCACTAAAGTTTTATTGAATAAAATGTTTAACCCAAAAAACGCAATAATATGATTTATTATGCCAAGGGTAAATTATGACAATTTTTGGGAGTATGAAAATTTGTTTTATAGCAAATAAGAGATAAGAGACCTTATGGTGAGATGGTTCCCAAAATTCCTTCATTTTTATCTAATTTTTTCTAAAATATAATTCAAACCTTTTAGGATTTAAATATTAAATTTCTACAATATTAATAGTTTACCAATTAAATTTATAATTTTACCCTTTTGCTATCTTTAACATCTGTTTTTAGTATAGAAATTTTTTATTTTGAGTCAAACTAAAAAAATATATATATATAATAATAATAATAAAATCTAGTAAGTTTTTTTTTTTTTTTTTAAGCAAGTAAGTTTGTTGAAATTTCACTAGTAATTATCTATTTTCTTTTTCTTAAGGATAACTATTAATTTTTTTACAAAGCTTGAAAAATAATTAAAATGTGTTTGATATGTTTTATGTACTTTTTTGAAATATAGGTCTGATGTTGAAATATTCCAGCGATTGATAAGTGATAGATCATGACAGATATTTTTTGATATCTTCACCAATATCTCTATGAGATGAAAACTAATCAGTGAAAAACAAAATATAGATATTTTATGATATTTTTATCAACTCCCAATAATATGATTCATTTCTATGATATTTTAATATTTAATGTCTATAATGTTGCACTGGAAGTGAGATAAAAGAAGCGACGTGAGTGGAGTCATTTGTGTCAAATCATTTGGATATGACCACTCGATTGGACCAGACTAAGCTGAACCGAACCTGATCGAGCAGGTACACTAAAACCAATATAATAATACTTCGTGTATAAATAAGAAGATAGACCGGAAAGTTTTACAATTTTACATTTTGGACTTAGTGACGTAGTCTCCATCGACCAACAAATCTCTTATATGTTTAGATGGTTATCGTCAAAATATTTGACATTGGAGTTCGAATCTAAATCATACATCAATATATAAATCAACAAAAATAGCATTTAAAAGGCTAAAAAAGTGAAACTTTAGATTAGCTTAAAAATATTAAGCGGAGTATGATGGAAAGTCTATCTGTAGACTATATCTCAACGATCTTCTCTGTCCATTGAGAAACATATTGAAGCCATAAACCTGAACAAGGAGTACGCTGTGGCTTTATCCACAACATCTTAATATATAAGTCCATGAATAATTCCTATGAATGCTATATGTTAATAAGTAATTACTATTTTTTTTAAAGAATTTTACTATAATTATGGTTAGATATCTAATATATGAATTAAATTTATTACCTATGAGTTTAAACTTTTGGATTGAGTGGTGATTTATTCACTTTTAAGATGATATTAGAATAGGAGGTCCTATGTTCGAACTCCTCCATTGTTGTTTCCTATCTGTTAACATATAGTTATTATCATAAGGTTGAAGAAAAGAAAAAAAAAACTCAAACATAATCCCATTAGTTTAAAGTTTATTGAATTCTATTTTGATCTCTAAACCTATAGAGATTTGTTTTCATTTTAGTTTATAAACTTTCAAAATATATATTTTAATCGGTTAACTTTAAAATAATTGTTATAGTCTCTAAACTTTTGGGAGATTGTTATATTATTTTGTCATCTAATATTTAAGTAACCTATTTGATTTGAATACATTTATTCACTTTAATTCGTTAAAATACATATTCAAAGTTTAGTTATTAATAAGTTGAAATTAAAAGGGAGAAAAACACTGGAATAGTTAGATTTTAAAGTTTAAAGACAATAATAAACCTCGCTAAAAAATCAAAACAATTTTGAAAGTTTAAATCTTAATTAAAAAAAAATAGCATATTTACGAATATTTTAAAGAAAAGCGAACCATTTGATATTTTTGTTTTCTTGTAAATTAATTAATTTTGCCCTTTGGTATGTAAAGGGCGCCCCTGCATTCATCTTCTTCTTAGCCCCTCTGCAGTTTTTGCATCTCCATTACTGTGTTTCAGAATTTCAGATATGAGAACCAGAGAAAAATCCCGGAGCTTCAAATATCTTTCCAAGTTCAGTGTCACCGCCAAACACAAGGACGTTCCTTCTCCGGCGGCCTCCCTGTCGCCGGGAATGGATCCCGGAATCTGGAGCCAACTCCCGCCGGAACTTCTCGATCACGTACTCTCTCTTCTCCCTCTCAGAACATTTTTTAACCTAAGATCCACTTGCAAGCATTTTGATTCTCTGTTGTATTCTCCTTCTTTCGTCTCCAAGCATTCGGATTCCTCTTTCTCTTCGTTCCTCTTGCTCGCGCATCCCCAATGTTTCCGCCAGTTCCCTCTGTACGACTCTGCTCTCGGGACTTGGCGGAGCCTGCCGATCTCCGTTTCCGTTTCGGTTCCCTCCGCCATTCCTTCTACTGCTCTTCTTTCCACCGCTAATGGCCTTGTTTGCTTCTCTCTCCGCAATTCCTGCTCCTTCGTTGTTTGCAATCTCTTGACCAAATCGTCGCGAGTTATCGAATTTCCCTATTATCCATTCGCATTCGAGCTCCTGACGTTGGTTTCCGTGCCCCTAGGGTACAAGATTTTCACGCTCTTCCCCGGTTCGTCTCCTCTTTCCGCTCTGGTCTTCGATTCTAGGGATCATTCCTGGCGGAAATTCGACAATTTCGAGCCGATTCTCGGGGATAAGCATCGCCAAGAAGCTGCTTGCTATAAAGGACGTTTGTATTTCGTTACGCCAGAACCGTTTTCTATAGTTTCCTTCGATTTGGAGAATGGTGAGTGGGAGGAAACCGATATCGTAATGCCTGAGGAGCTCACGTTTGTTCGATTGGTGAGCGATGGAGATAGGAAATTGTATATGATCGGTGGAATTGGGAGGAATGGGATTTCGAGGAGCTTGAGATTATGGGAATTTTCGGAACAGGGGAATTGGTTGGAAGTGGAAAGCGTGCCACAGATGATTTGTAAGAAGTTCATGTCGATTTGTTACCACAATTACGAGCATGTGTACTGCTTTTGGCATCAGGGAACCATCTGTCTCTGCTGCTACACCTGGCCGGAGATTTTGTACTACAAATTTTGCCGGAGAACTTGGCATTGGCTTCCCAAATGCCCTTCTCTACCGGAGAGATGGAGCTGTGGTTTCAGGTGGTTTTCTTTTGTTCCAGAATTGTATGCATCTGTCTGATTTGTTTTCCTCTTTGATTCTCTGATTCAGATTCAGATTGCTATGTTCTATTGCCAATTTTGTTATTGTTTTTGTCAGTCTGTAATGTGTTTGTAGAAATGCCTCAAAGAGAGTTCTTGATTCTGCCAGAGGCTTTTCTGCAGACAACCCATTTAGTATGGCATTATACAAAAGCATTCAAGTTCCAAACTTGCAAATTTTCAGTTTACTTGACTCTTTCCAGAGTTTTTGGGGGTCTTTGAATCTGATCGCAATTGCTGTTTCACTTCCCAGAAAAGTTTCAGTCCAGGATAAGAGCTATTGACTTTGGTAGTTGAATTTGTGGAATGAAGAGTCAAAAAGTCAAAATCATATGGGTTTGCTTAATTTGGATTACATATTAACTACCAACCATAAAACTAGAACCCGGCTACTCCAATTCAGGTTTTTTTTTTTTTGGAACTATTTAAATTTTTACCATTATTGAGGATGGGTGACTTTGATCTATCTTTTAGTCTTAGCAGTCTATTTCTTTTTTTCTTTTTTTTTTATTAGTAACCTTTGTAATGTCAAATCACTTTCTTAATAATCTTCTCATATTAAAAAGAAAAAATTCAAAAGTAATCCATTTTTAAATATATTTTTTAGTTTATTACAAAATCGGGTAGATTTTTTGTTCAATACTTTTAGTTATCTAAAATTTAGAAAGCTATACTAAACACCTTCTAAATGAGTAATTCTTCTAAAATTATTGATAAAAAGAGTTTTTTCATTTAAAAATCACATTTTTCAAAAGTTATCTCAAACACTATATATTTAACGCAACTCACAAGCATAAGCTTCTTGACTTAATAAACTTATAAACAAGTGATAGTTTGATTGGTGATTGGAAAACAAATAATTCATTTATATCTTTTTTTTTTCCTACAAAGTAAATATTTTAGTTCAAATATTATAAATTTTGTATAATTATTATTTATAATATTATATAATTTATAAAAATAAGATGAATTTATAATATGAAATAGTATACTTATCAAAAATATAAAATTTAAAAACATTAAAAAAATATATAATTATTATTTTCAAAAGTTACGAACTACAAAATCTATAAATAGTTTTAGGAAACAAATTTAAGTCCATTTGATTTGGCTGGAAAAAATAAAAATAATTTGATAACTCTTAATTTTTTTTAATATATTTCTCRTATATGTCACTGAASTATATCACTTTGATCATAACATCTTTCTTTTTTTAAATAAAGAAAAGATGAAAATTCGATGCCGAAGGCAATTRGGGATCTTACGTTATGTCGGCCTATGTTCCATTCTTTAGACTGTTCGTTAAAACAGTAAATAAAATACCTAATTCAGATATTTATAAACTCAAAACGGTGACTCTGAAATGTGCCATTAATGCAACGATAACTATAATGGGCCAAAATTGTCCTTCAGAAGTTGCAGCGGCTTTCTTCATCTGCTTAATTTATTGCACCACAAACTTTACGCCAAAAAGTACCTAAAATAAAAGGCAATGGCTAACGGGGGGTCCCAATTTCACGTAATTTCCCTCTTATTAAATTGATAAGACATATTTTGTGGATGACAACTTGATCAAAGTCAACTTTTGTGGAGGGAAATTTTTTTTGGGCCAACTTGGATTTTTATAAAGCATTGACAATAACAATGATGAACAAACAAACAAAGAAAAGGAGAAAGATGAACAATTAATTTCCATAGAAAAATAATTGCGTATTGAAAAACATGGAAAAGTTTGAATCCATCAAACTTTTTAATTAGCGTATGGGTGAAATTTCCAAGGTATTGAAAGTAAGGATAAACATATGTTTTAGTTTTCGGTGTTTTRATATTTTCTCAATCTATTTCTAATTAGTCAAAAAATTTTAATTTTTGTATCTTAGTGGTTGTGTGTTGATAGTTTCTACGCAATAAATAAGTGAATAGAGTCGGTACATGGATTTTAACCGTTTATAATTTAATCTCTAAATTTTAGTGAATATTATAACTGATTGACGATAAACTTGCGTAACATAATATATTGTGAATTGATAGAAATTTAGATGAGAAAAAAAAAGTCATCAAAAGAAAGAAAACTCTAAGTTTCTACAATTTTCTTAGAAATTATAAAGGAGGAATTAGGAAATCCCTTTCTTATATGACATTTTCTCTTTTTAAATTTTCTCAAAATTAATTTCTTAATTAAAATACAACAACATGTGAAGTAAAGATTTGAACTCAAGACTTTTGATAACCAGTTGACGAGAGCTAAGTTTTAAGCTTTGACTGATGTGATGTGCATTTGTATCATGTATGGTAAAATAAACCCAAAAGAATTAGTAATGTAGTACTAAGCAATTTGGTCACGACATTGCTGTTTGTTATACTTACCATAGCTTGATGAATAGGCAAATGAAGCAAGCAAAATGGATGTAATAGAAGCCTAATCTAAAATATACGAAAAAAACCTATTTTATCGAGAAAATATGAGTCAGACTCATTTCATAAGGTTCAAATTTTTATTTTCAATTCGTTTGAAAATGTAAGTGTTGGATAACTGTTATTATTTCTTGTTTCTATTTTTAAGAAACATTTTTAAAATTTTGTAACAAAATTATAAAAGGATTATTTTAATATTTTATTATAAAATGTATAATAAATATTGAAAAATAATCCCATCCTAGAAAACTTCATAATTTAATTATAAAAATAAAAGTTTATATAAATTTTTTACACTTCTAATCTAAAATCTCAGAGAACATGAAATAAGTACCAAATATGTCTCGATTTGATTTTCAATAAAAATAAATAGTTAACCCATTCTAATTTTATTTTTGTTGACTAAAATAAAAAACGTGAAATATGTAACATGCAACGTTATCAAACAAGCTCTTTGTTTAGATAACCAAGATTGTCATCTTCCACCCATAATGGATCTCCAAAGGTAGAAAATAGGGAAATCCTTACAAATGGCTAGTTACATTAATAGCCAAAGTTTTTCTAAATGAAGTTTGAAATACATTTTTGGAGTTGAACCAAACTGGGGAGCAAGGCCCATTTCCCTTCTGATGAAGGTCCAACACTTTCTGCCCAAGAAGATTGGGCCCAATTCTTCTTTTCATGAAGGCCCAAGACGGTCCGCCCACTGGTTGGCCCATTTTTCATCCGTAAAAGCCCAACACCTTCTGCCCATATTTTAACCGAATATACTAAAGTTGAGGGAGGAAATTATTGTAATTAGAGGCAGATTTGTGTAGACAAAATGGAAGGTTATAACAATCCTTTCTGATTCTGTTTAAGCCAAGTCCCAAAAACTCAAACCCAATCCCATCTCTCCAAATGCATATGGATTTGTGTTTGTTTATACCTCTTTTTTCTTTTCTTTTATATATATATATAGAGTTGAAGGTTCAAATCTCCCACCACATATTGTACTATGTTATTTGTTAATAATATTTGACTTGAAAAAGTATAAACACGAGAATAACTTTATTAGTTTCTCTGTCTTGTTACCTTTTAATAGGAAACGACTTTAGTGAAAATTTTGATCAAATAATATGTTGGGGAGTACGACAATAATTGTATATTGAAGCCAAAGCAAACATAGCTCACCGATAATTGACATATATCTCTAAAGAAGCTGTAAGTTTGATTCCCCACCCCCACGTGTTGTACTAAAAAAACAATTCTATATTGAAGATGCAACTTTGGGATAAATGTAAATAATTTAATAAATAAATTATTAATGAATGGTAGAAAATATAAACCAACATTGTTGGGCGGTGTAAAGCGATCTTCCATGTGAGAAGAGAAAGAGAAACGATTGAAGGCTCAAGAAATAACATCTCATACCTTAGGCTCGATGAATCATGCTTCAGAACCTTATCCAATATACCTTGGCTTTAACCAAGGTCGAGCAGAGATATCAATAAATGATACTATTATCAACTTACCTTGTTGTCCACCATAACATGCCTAGATATTCGCAGTCATGCTTAGTTACCATTAAGTTGGTCTCATACTTCGTTATTTATAAATACAGAAATAGAATTCTTATACAGATATACGAATTTGATTGCTCGTTTTGAGATCATACTTCGAATTCCACTAATTTGGGTATCAAAGATATTTTCGTTCTTTACGTGTCTTGTTTCCCCTTCTCGAATCTAATTCTTTCAATTCCCTAACCAGTCCAATTTCATCCTTAAACAAGTGTAAAACTTACCTAAACACACATACAAATTATATACGCAATTTAAATATCAAATATCAAATATTTATTTATCATATTTTATCGCCTTTGACATTACATTTTTATCATAAAATATGCAACCCAACCAAAAAAACGTAGGAATTTATTCGATTTTTTATATGCTAAGTTAGTGGATCTTTAGGTCTTCATTTAATATATATTTTACAAATCTATACCAATTAACAGTTTTTTTTTTCTTCTCTTCATGACAAACCATATGAATTAAAAATAACTTTTATGTTGGGATGTTTGGAGATTTTAATGGCCTAAAAATTTAATAACTTAAAGTTTTCATTGTCTCTCTTGTAATTTGGCCTAGGTGCGCAAGGTCATAAAATATAATACAAATAGTGGAGCTTCCTTATGGATTAAATGAAAATTGATAAACAAAGTCAATAGTCATAGGCTAATGAGAAAAATATCTTTTAAATAATGGCACATTTCATTGTCACATACAGTGTGACATTCTCAATCAACATTATATTTTACA
>NW_019104491.1:4555927-4581873 GCF_001995035.1 Momordica charantia
GGATACTCTCGGGGGAAATTCGAGTAGGTGTCAAGAGTTGGGGAAGACACCGGGGCACGAGAACACATACTCTTGGTTAGGAATGTGACTATTGGAGTTGTATGAGGGTACCTACAGCAGGCGATGACAAACCACTTGCCATACGTCGGAATGTCTGCCAGAATCTTGTACAGCGAAGCATGCCCTACGTCTAAAATCGTCGTCCTTCCTTGTCAACTAAACTATAGAAAGAAAGGACCCATCACTATCAATGAAAATCTGTCACTAAATCCGTGAGGTGTTTACCTCTACTTTTTACTTTGATTATTGATTTGATCGTTATAACATTTTAGGTGGGACAACGTAAGAGTGTCAAGTTTTCTTATTAGAAGTGTATTTGCTCATTGACGACGTCCAGTTCCAAAGGACACGTAGACCTCTCCAAAACTTCCCATCAACGTATACTTTTGAATGTTTGGACTTATTGATTTGATACCACTCTCGAAGTTAAGAAATGAAATTCATAGTTCTTTTTTATTTTTTCAAATTATCATAATTTCTTTTAGTTTTAAGTTAAACTACCTATTTGATCTCATGATTTGAATATAATTTTAATTTGATATTATGGATTCAAAAGATTCATTTGGACAAGAGTGATCTCTATAGTCTTAAAAATTTTAATTTAGCAAGGTTAATCTAATTAGACCGTACAAATCAATTGTGGCAAGTCATTACCCATATAATATTTGAAGGCGTGAGTTTTTTAATAGGTTAAAAATAGTTGAAACCCCAAATTGTAAAGTTGACCTAGATAATATATAATTGTTTTAATAAAGCGAAATAATTTACAATCACACACCACAAAATTACCTTCAAATAAGTAATTTATTTTATTGAAAATAATTTCTATAAGGTTCTTTAATTGAGAACAATTAAATCCAACAATATTGGCCCAAAATCCATCATTATTATGAGGCTCTAATAGCTATTATTGTAAGGATTCCTTTTCTCTCTTTTGGAAGTGTGGGGATTGGTACTTGAGAAGGCTTTGTCTAAAAGAAGCAGGTTTGAATGGCTTTTACCTATTGCCCAAAAGAAAGAAAGAAAAAGAAAAAAGAATGACTTCCATCTGTGTTGGTTGTCATTTTCTTTGGTGGTGGAGGGCTGTTACATTAGCTTTAGCCCTTTTGTATTTTTCTCCTTCCGAATTAATTTTTTTTTTTTTTTAACGAATATGATACAAAATAGATCTTATCTTTCCTTTACAGTCGTTTGAGATATATAGTTGACTAATCTTAGAGCATGCGATCCAATCGAGCTAGGGACCACCTGAATTAAATTATCAATTATTTGAATTACGGAGGTACATGAGTAAATATCCAGTTTTTTAATAAATAGAAAGCTAGCTACATGGGAATGTATTTGAAATTGATATAATTAGAACAAGATAACAAATTAGATTTGTGGTTCAAAAATATTGGAAATAAGTTTATTTTGTTTTTAAGATAATTTGAGTACAATAATTTTATTATATATTTTCCATTTTCTTAAATGAAAAAATAAATTAGGCTTGGGGTTGGGATGGATTTTCAATGCATAATGCCAAAACTAATTAAACATTACAATAACCAATGCATAACCAAGGTGGACCAATTGGTGATGAGAGTGTCATCTCAAGATCATGACTCTTTTGGTTCGTGATCTTGAACGGATCCTATTTCTCGACTTTGTTTCAATGTGGAATCCTTAACATCCTCCCCTTTGTTTAGGTCATTGGAAAAATTCTCTCACCCGTGTCTTGCAGGACAATTAAACTAGAACTTCCCTTGCTTGGAGCAATGGTGTTCCCCACCCGGAAAAGTAACACCCCAATTAATTTATATCATTTACCCATGTGGTTTGGCTTCTAAATGAAGTCGGTCAATAAATGAGACAAAAAATTAGAATCGAAAACAAAACCCTGAAATCCAATTAAATGAGTTTTACTTTTAGCCAGTCGTGATAGGGTTTAGTTTGATGGAAGAATAATAATCCATAGTGAAAAAGGTAAGTAGAGGGTTTTGATTAGGTTGGCATTTGAAAACAAAGGCAGCAACGACAACGACCCTAGTGGTGGTGGTAGTGGAACGACAGAGGTCGAAACTGGAAAGTCATTATTATTATTATTTGGAGAGAAAAAAAGAAAAGAAAAAAGGTGTGTGGATAAGAAACAGTGAAAATTGAAGTATAAAATAACTCAGCTACAGCTACTGCTAAAAAATAAAGAAGAAAGGCAATGGAATCTTCTTCTTCTTCATCTTGGCAACGTTAATGGTTAATGGGGGATTTTACACATCATTTTAGAGGAGAGGCCCACACCAATGGGGAATCTGATTCAATGGAGCCTTCTACTTCTCAAAGCTAAAGAGAAGAAATTTATACTCTCAATGCCCTCTCGGCCCACACCCTTTTTCTTTCTTGTTTCCGCATCCAACTCTTTTCTTTTCTTTTCTTTTTTTGTCTTTACAGAGAAAGATCACTAGCCCCTGTCATTAATAATTGCAACGACTTGTTAAAATGAATTAGTTACAACTTTGTTCGAGCAGGGCTACACATTCAAATGAATTTATGTAGATAGAATGCAAGAGATTGACATACCTTTTAGAAGGTTGGACTCAACCTTTTATAGAGGGAGTATTGAGGAATGTAGCTATGCTATCATGACACCTTTATATATGTCACTAAGTGGATCTCCCACTTAAGAGTCAGAAGATTCTCTATTGGTAGAATTAACGTTCAACTGGTAGCACATTTACTCTGGGTCAGAACAGAACCGATCGAGCTGAACTCTGCTTCTGGACATGACTAGCCTTACTCTTCGTCTTCGGTGGCGGCCACATGTTTGTACTTGATTTGATCCCTTAACAAACTTATTATTCATGATTAAACCCCACAAATACATCATATTTTAGCCTCCCAAGAAAGGGGAAAAAAGTTTAATTTGTTTCTCAAATAACGACTTTGAAGCAAGAATTGGCTCTCGGCCCCTATTAACTTTTCAAGTTTAAACTTGAGAAGAAAGACCAAATTTAGTGAGCCCACCAAAATTCAACCACCATTTTGACTAGCTAGAAAAGGCAGTGGATGAAGATAAGCAGTATGTAGATAAGATCATCCCTACTTTTTGCCTTCAACTTACCCTTCCCAAAGATTCTACTAAACCGACCCGATTCGATTTTTCGAGGCCATAAGTTATGGTATATATATTCAACTTTCAATGTAAAATTAGTACAAAAAATTAACACTTAACAAGATTAATCCTAAGGAAATGACATTATAGAACTTCGAATATAGGAACTATTTATCGATACGTGTCAATTACTAAATTATGAGCGCGTGGAAGACACGAGCATCTATATAGTACAAGATGCAAGAGAAAAAGAAAAGGGAATTGAAGGTTGTAGATAAGCAAGTGACAAACAAGGACAGTAGTGAAAGTGACCTTATTGGGTGGGGGTTGCAGTGGTGGTCTATAAGTGCTTTTAGGGTACGACCGTACTACAAGCTAAGGGAGCTGAATCCTTCAACGGAGTCTTGGATGTGTGTGCATTCAACTTTTTCATATCGTTATTTCAGTGTATTTGAGAGTGATGATAGAATAAATTATTTTGAAAAAAAGATTTAAGTATGTTTGATTTTCTAAAATCATGATCCAAGTAATACTTTAAAATCAATTTAAAGTGATTTTAATTTTTTTAAATCCATTTTTTAATTTGCTAGACATGACCAAAGGTGATTTTGTCATTAGCAAAACTGATTTTGGAAGGGCCCAAACACACCCTTAGCTTGTGTCTGATGAACATTTTTGAAGAGTGTTTTAAGTGAAAATTTTATTTTGTAAGCAATTTTAGAAGAAAGTAAATTGTGTGTTTGGAAGGACTTAAAAAATGTGTTTAATATAATCTCCAAAGTGATTTTAATTAGACGATTAAAAATGGTTTTTAAAAAATTTATAACATTTAGTACTAAGTAAAAAAATAATTTTAAGAAATTAGATCAATTAAAAAATACTTTTGTGAAGAAATACTTGAGTGATAATTATCTAAAAAGTGATTTTAGGGTGATTAATGTTTCTTATTTTAATTATCTACTTCAACTAAAAAGTATATCAAAGTATTTTGTCGAAAGATACATTAAATTATTTTTTTCAATCTATTATTAGAATTATGGATATTTTAAAAAAATTAAAAGTACTCGTAAAAAATTTAACTAAATACTATCATTTTCATAATACATATATTAAAATACTTTTAATCTCAATATATTAGAAATGCGATGACTCAAATAGTGATGTCAACCTTACAATTTATTTATGGAAATTGGATGAATGTAATGTTATTCTTTCATATATACATCTATAGTTATGATATTTTAAGTATTTGTAAAATAAATCAAGAAATGAGAAATATAGAATATTATTGGATACACTTATTTTTTTAAAGGTCTTAAAAGAATAAAAGAAATCAAAACAAAAAATATAATATTATCAGAAAAAATCCTTAATTAATGGAATTCAAATGGTCACAATATAGAATGGAAATGTAACCAAAGTCATATAGTTATATGATTGCTCTAAAGATTACTTTATTTTGTAAATTTTTCTTTGAACATAATGATTCCCATCATAAATATTCATGCATGTATCTCATGCGATACTATATCAATCAATCTTTGCTCAACTTTATGCTAAAAACCTACCTATCTCATACATAAAACTAGCCTAAATTTTTTTAATTGCTTAGTCTTTTTTTTGATAAATTCAAAATTTGTGATATTTTAAACATTTCTTGATGAAACATTGATATGACGCAATAAAGTAGACATCATAAGGATCAAATTTATGATTTGATTTTTTTTTAGGAAAGAAAAACAAATTTCTTCATATTTCTATAATAGTGTGATATTACACCTTCTAAATTTAAATTCACCTTGATTTATTTATGGTTCTACTCAAAATATCTCATACAATTAGAGAAGTCGTGTACTTAATTATTTATCATGGATCTTTTTCTTTTCTTATTGATAAATGACTATGTTCGCCTCTTAAATATGTTTGAGCGTGAAACCTTTTTTCGAGGCACGCGTGTAACGACCACTAGTTTCGCTCCAATGTGGATTCCCCATGTTAAATGTTAAAAGCTAAATTGACTTTTATTTTTTGTGGTTCTTTTTTGTTCTTTTTTTGGGTTTTTCAATTGAAGCATTGATTTAGTGGCACATGGATAAGGTGGCTGACTTTTGTGCGGTTTTGGCATCTCCTCCTAACAATAACCCTTTGCCTCCACTAATAATAATAATAATAATAATAATAATAATAATAATAATAATAATAATAATGTTTCCTTCAACTTTGATTTTAGTTTTATTTTGTTCTAACCCTAAGTTATTTTGTGGCCGCTTTGTGCGTTCTTGGGGCTACCACACCTTCAATATGCAACATTATTGTCCCCTCCTTGAGATTTGGAATGTTACAATATTATTCTCGAAATCTTACTTTAAAAACATCCTTTTAATTTAAGAATAATAATAACAGAAACAACGCGTGGAAGACAAAGTAGAATCGTGCGAGAGAAATAATAGATTGATTAGATTAGAATAATGCTAAACGTGTGAGGAAAACTTCAATTTGTAGTCATTGATATTCTTCAACTATACAATTTGTATTTGAGTGGGATGATGTCAATTTGATGGAAACAAGAGGGTAAAAATTGTTCACTGGTGATTATAAGTCATAGCTCTGATTAGATTGTGTTCAAAATTTAGGGTTTTCTATAATCAATTTGATCGATATAATGAATACCTGTTTAATAGGTCACACTTTTGAATGAGAAAGTTTGTGCGCCTATAATTAAGAACATTTTTTTAAAATTATTATAATTCAAACAAATGAAGGAGAATTTGAATCTTGTCTTCCTTTTTTTTAGTGAAGTATTATGCTTATATAAAAATCTTGAAATGTAAGAGAAATTGGTATATGGCCACCATTAATTAATGCAATCATAAGTTGAAGCTACTGCACAAGTTGCAAAAAGTTGTTTCTTCTAGTCATGTGTACAATTATTCTATAAAAAAGTTTATATTAGTTAAATTAATTGTTAAATAATGAATGTGCTCCCTTTTATTATGATTATTTTGAAATATTTTAACGAATAGGAGCATGACATGTCACAAATCTAGGAACTAAGTTTTGGCACATATTGTCTCCTTTCTTTGCAATTGGAGAGAGCATAAAAGCAATTTTCATCCTTAGTTTTGTAATTGGATCAAAGCTGAATAGGCATCCAATCTGAAAATTGTTTCAATTTTTGGATTAATTTTTTAAATGTACTTTATTTTTATTTTTTTAAGTAATCTTCTTAAAGAGAATTAATTTACTTTTCTAATTTTTTAGAAATTTAAGAAAATGCTTAGGTATTGATCAGTGAACATCTATATATCTATGGTAATGCCATTTGAAAAATTGATAAGCGCATTATCTTTTAAAAAAAAATTATTTATTTTTTACTTTTCGTTTGTCGTTAAACATTTAAATGGTGGTGATTACAGCCAATCGGTACCTAAGTATTATTTGGTAATTTATATGGGAAAGAAAACTCCTTTGATTTAAGCTTTAAATTTTTAAATTTTGTTAAATAGTGCGGTAAACTTTAATAAGTAAAAGTAAAATTAGTATGATTCTTTAGTTCAAAGTTTTAAATGTCAATTTCGATAAAAATGTCGAGGTCTAAATTTTGTAGAAATATTAATGAAAATATCGACAAAATATTGATGAATATTTTACAACACCATAAAAATAAGCATATTCATGAAAAAACAATATTTAAACTACCAAATAAGCCTTCACCATTTTTAGATAAGTAGAAAATTCTTATTATTAATATTATGTCGATATTTTGTTGATATTTTTATATTTTATTATTTTTCTTTTTTTGCGATAACGTAACTTCCCTCTTTATGTGGATGGAAACATCCCTTGAAAGAAGAAGAAGATTTGATATTTAAAGAATTGCAATGCAATTAAAGTTCAAAAATTTATGTTTGTATTGAAAAAAAAAAGTTGAAAAAGTAAAAAGTAAAAACTCGCCTCAAAATCAAATTATTGGAACAGTAAAAATAGAGGAGGGAATAATTGAAAATAAAATGTGATAAGATTGGGGCTGACTGCATTGGCATTGAAAGACCAAAATTCCACACCCCACGTGTTGAAAAGAAAATATAATAATAATAGTATTTTTACTTCAATACTTCCTTTATTTTTATTAAAACTAAAATAATATTTATCGTATAAGAATAAAATGAAGCACATCCAATTAAAATTTTTCTTCAACTCTAAAAACTTAAAGTAAAAAAATTATTTTAAAATAAAATGTGTTTGTTTCAAAAATGGGCTAGGTTTAAAAAAATAAACAAAACATAAAATCATTATCAAGGAAGTTTTAGAATTTTAAAATATATGTTTAGATATGCTTTAAATTCTTTTTTATTTTTGAACAAGATATGCTTTAAATTCTAAAACTTAAAAATTAGAAAATATATGTTAAAATATATTATTGCACGTAAAATCTTTCTACTATAAAATCAAATTTAATATTGAAAATAATATAAACCAAAAATTGTATTATTTTGTGGACTTTTTTTAAAAAAAAATTGGTTATATAGTAGTATAATTTGTATTCTGATATTAATTTTTTGAATTCATAGTGCAATATTAATTTCAACAATAATATCACATCTAAAATATAATTTATATTTATTAAATATAATTCTAAAATAAAATGTTAAGAGTTTTGTTTAGAAAATTTCAATGTCAAAATTTTTTAATTTTAATTATAAACGTAAAATAATAATTGAAAGAATGGATATTGAAAAAAAAAAACGAGAGACAAAAGAGGGAGGGAGAGAGGATGTTCGACTCGGGTTTGTGAACCCATCTGAAAGGTTTGAATAGTAATTACGAAGCCCATAATTTTTTAGGGGGTTGGGCTTGCGTGGCAATTTTTTTTTTTATTTTTTTTTATTGAAACTGTGTCTAATAGTTGGTTTGCCACCATATTTTGGGGGTACATGTCAGAGGGAAGAAAAATTTTTAGAAGAAAGTGTTAAGGTATGTTTAGGGGTATTAATTAGGGAAAGAAATGGACTAATCTAAAGAAATTGCTTGAATTTTGAGTTTTCATATGTTTTTTTATTTTTTTATTTATTTATTTTGTCGTCCCAACGAGTTCTTTTTTTTTTTAATCATGAAATATATATTTCTAGATGAGATGTAGCTATAGAAAATAGTTTTAAAAGATTAATTTAGAAAATAATTTATTAAACCTCCTTTATTTGTGAGCGAATAAATTTGTACAAAACTCAACCAGTGATAATCAATACTGAATGAAAATGGAGTGACTTTTCATGAGTTTAATAACAAGGCATCTTATTCTAATACAATTTTAAATAATCACCTAACCAACAAATTTACACCAATAAATTACGGTAAATTTAATTATTGATATTCTAACATATTTAAAAAAAAATTACACCCAAACAACCTCTTGGATAATTATAAAAACATTTTTCAAAAGCTATGAACCAAATGATTTTCATCATTTTTTTTAAAGTAAAATAATAGTTTTGAAAAGTAAATTTCTAACCGCCATTAGGTTGTAAAAATATAATCAATAAAATGGGACTTTCTTTGGTGTTTCACAATAAAAAATAATGGGCTAACTTATTGGGCTCACTACAACAATGAGACTGATATGTTGCTGCAAAAATGGTTCAAAAACCCACCAAATAACAAGACAAAACCATATTAAGAGTAGAAATGAAATTTAGAAGGAAAAAAAAAACATATTTATTTTCCCACATATATTATAACAACTATATGATGAGACAACATATTAAAGTTTTTCATATGTTTAGGTGTACATATCAAGTATAAAATTTGAGTGTATAAAAAAAGTATAAAATTTGAAATATGAAATCATATGATTATATTATTTCTCAATAATGAAAATTTAAAATATAAATCAATATTAAAAATTTTACTAGTTAACGTCCTTTAAGGAACAGTGAGTCAGTGACCGAATCTATAAAATTGAATAATTTTTTAAAAATATTTTTCCTGATCTATGTAGAGGAAGATATGTAGCTAAATTTTACATTTTCATTTCGGGTGTAATAGGTTCTATTCTATTTTGCAAAAAGTATACTGATTTTATTCATCTATGCATAAGTAACATTGTAAATTAATAATGTTGAATATAATATAAAATGATAAAATAAATAGACAAGCATAATGTAAAATTAGAAACTTTAAATCTCTAAACTTTTAAAATTTGTCTAATAGGCTCGTAAACTTGAAAAAATATCCAATAAATCTTAAATTTGTGTATAATAGATCCCTAAACTTTAAATTATGTATACAACAGACCTTTATTCTATTTAATATTTTAAAAATTCATGAACTTATTAAACATAAAATTGAAAGTCTAGGATTCTATTGAATATAAAATTCAATTTTATGTCTAATAAATTTGTTAATTTTATTTTTAAAGTTTGGCGACCTATTAGACATGAAATTAAAAGTTTATAAATCCATTAAACAAATTTTAAAGTTTAGAACTTTATTAGGCATAAATCTAAAATTTTGTAATTAACATCTACCTTTGACCAGGTAGTTATGAGTTTGAATCTCCACCCTCATTCTTGTAAAAAAAATCTAAATTTTTAGAATCAAACTTATTATTCTTTTTTTTAATTTTTATTTATTTATTTATTATTATTATTATTTTTTTTTTTGCCTCTGCAACTAAAATCAACCTTAAAATTAACATTATAAATGTTGGGTATTTGCTATAATTTTTCTTGCATTACATATTTAGGTTATGCCACTATCATCATATTTTTTTAAGGATATTTTCCACTTTGACCGCAGAAGTAGAAATCTGATGCATTTAATATAAGAATTAAAAGAAAATGGTTTATAATCTTCAAACGAATAATAAAATATTAATTCCAGCTACATGAACCATAATTATACAAGTCTAAGATATTATATTATATAATAAAAGGTAGCAAAATTAGCTGAATTTTTTGCTGCCATCAGCCATAAGAGTCTAAAGCCAGATGGTGACGATTTTATAATATGAAGATTCTCTTCACGATTATTCCATTAAACTTAGGATAAAATATCTATATTTATCTTAATTATATTAAGTTAATTAAAGATTACAAGGGTAGAAAGGGAAATAAAATTGTGTCTCAATGTGAAAGAAATGGAGAGAGCTTCTGGTGGAGACCAAGGTCCATTCCATTGTAAGCCAAAGGAGCAAACATCCACATCTCATCTGAGCTCAATAACTGTACAAAAATAACACAAGGGCATTTCAGTAAATTCGGATGTTGAATTAATTAATCTTTAAAAAGTCAAGAGAAAATAGAAAAAATATTGAAGGTCGGTTTGATTGATAATAGTTTCTTCACCGTTCTTTTATAAAAATATTTTAAGAATTCATTAAAAAAAATTTTAAGCTAAAAAAAAGTAATATTTTGTAGGAAAATTATTTTTAAAATCATATATTTATATACACATTTTTTTCCCATTGCAATCTTATCAATATATATATATATAAAGTTAACAAATAGGTGTGCGATTTATTTATAAAGGAGCGATATCACATCCCAATCTAAACTTCAATTTTGTATATCAGATGTTTAATAAATCTTTGACCTATTCAATATTTTCTAAAATTTATGTATTTAAAATTGAAAATTCACCTTTCAACTTCAACACGAGCTTAATTCAACAATTAAGAAAACTTGCTTCTTTTTTAGATGTGGAAGATTCAATCCTTGCTTCCATATCATATAAAAAAATTATTTTTTATCACTTTTAAAAAGTTTTGAAACTTGTATTTGAAACAAATTATTAAAATTTGAAAAGATTTGATTTGTTTTACCTTGATTTGAAGCTGCAAAAACTTAACATAGTGAACAGCTTCTTCAAGCATGGTACTGATATCAACCTTGGTTCCATTGGGAACAAGTTTCTGCAAGATTTTCAATCGCTCATTGATTCTCTCTCTTCGTTTCTGCACCATAACAAAGAAAAAAAGGAAAAAAAAAAAACAAATCAATAAATTAATTAATTAATTAAACATATTGATCAGAAGAAGATGCAGCTTATGAACAATGAACGTACTCTGGCGTAGAGGCTCTGGGGATCCGTGGCCGACCCTCTGCTGGCTCTGGTGGTTTTTCCGCTCACGCCGCCGTCGGAGGTGGTGGCGCCGCCGCCACCCTGGGAACCATTTTCTTCCTCTGAACTGTAACTAACCGAGCTCTGCCCTTCAGCTTCTGCCGCTGCTGCATTGTCCTCTTCCTCAACGCTCACGCCTTTTGCCTTGTGGGTTTTCTTCCTCTTTTGCCCCTGAATTTTAAACATAAATATAAATATTTTAAAATAAAAAAACTAGATGATTAAGACATGGTAAGGGAAAGTTAAAGATGTGTAAAAAGGGGGCTAATTTCTTACATGTCCTGAAATCCGAGTTTTCTTGGTGACCTTCTGATCATTGGAGAAGTCTCCGCTATTGACTTTCCTTTTCAATGCAATTGGTTCATTTTCGGGAGGCGGCGGAATCTGCAATAATCCGTCGCAGGCGGCGGCGAGATCAGCCTTATCCACTTTGAGTTCCCCCATTAACACATCCGACAAAAATGAGGACCCAAAATTGGTGTCATCGTCAATCGACATAAACAAGTCGTGGGTCGTCAAAGAATTGGGAAACAAAAAGCTGGCATTGCCACTAGAATTATCAGTACTGCAGCTGCTACAGCTCAAGCTCAAGCTCATGTCGGTCTGAAAATTGGGATCAAAAGCGTCCAAGGAATAAAACCATGAGCTGCTGTTACTGTAAGCGGCGGCGGCATTATTGTAATTATCATATTGATGTTCCGCCATGGGAAGGGGGGGCTGCTCCAGCTCTTGGCAGGAGAACATGGCGGTGAAGGAATCCCATTCCCCATCAGACACAGCTCCCAAAGACTCCATTTTTTTCAGCAGAAATCAAAGCTTTAGGAAGGTTTCGTTTTGGTTGATTGAATTTGAAGCTGAGAGATGAATGAAAAATGAATGGCATATTTATACCCAACGCTGTGACGGTAATGTGCTAACAGAATTTGACTTCCACATAATTTGTTTAAGCATTTATGATTTTTTTTTCTCTTCTGTATGTGAAATTTTATGATTGGAGCTAAAGAGTCCACTCTGGGGCCCAAAAGCAAGCAGACTACAACTCAGCAAAGGTTCATGCAATGATGGGGTTTAATCTTCGTTAATCAATACCTTTATATATCCTAATTTGTGTACCTAACAATAACTCAACTGCTGAAGCGATTAAAGGAGGTTCAAATCTCTCTTTTTATGCAAGGTCAACCAAAAGTTTATAGGTTCAAGTAACCCACCACTAAAAAATCTTATCTCTTTATTAAACTAAAAGAAACTTTAAATATAATTAATTTAACTTATTCCATTTAACTTCTTAAATTTGAATAATAGCTCTTATCTTTAAATATATGTCGACCTATTTTGATCAACATAAGCTTAACTCAACGTAATTAGAATACATGTTTTTTATTAAGAGGTCATGAGTTCAAATCTTTCTACCCCTATTTAATGTACTTAAGTTCATGTGAGGATGAAATTTTAAATTTATAATATTTTGGTCGCTGTTATTTCGTCACGTATTTTGTTTTTTCTAAATGAGACTCCAATTTTGTTTTTATTACGCATTTGAAGAAAATAGAATTTAAAAACACTGTTTTCTCGATAGGGAGCAAAAAATATAATAGTTCAAATGTAATATTCTCATAAAATAGTTAGAAATTTATAAACATCGTGACGAAGTTGGAACATTATATCATCCAAGGGGATTTCCTCTTTACATTCTCCCTCCGTGTAGCACTCATTTTATGCTCGTTACTATTAATAATTAGATTTTAAATAAACAAGACTATTAAAACAAAAATAAAAACATATTGTCAAACAAGTTTATAGTTAATGTTTTTTAATTAAATTATAAATAAAAAATATATATCATTTGGAAACACTACTCACCCTGTGGACCCAGGGGAAGAAATTTAAATGATTGAGAAATAGTTGTGCGGTATAAAAGTTATAAGTTATATGTTAAGGATGAATAAACCACCACTCAACTCAAAAGTTAAGTTGATGGAGTTCGAACACAGAACCTCTCGCTCTGATACCATATTAAAGATGAATAAACCACCCTTCTTAATTTTAGGTCAAATAATTAGGCAAAATACTTTAAGGCACAAAATTGAAAATCAAAGCCTATTCAATATTTTTAAAATTCGAACACAATGCTGAAGATTTAGAATAAAACCTAAAATTAACAACCAACATGTTTGATCAGAAAAGTGACCAAGTCTGCGAACCTCAGCCCAAACAGAGGATGACTTGGAGGACGAGCTAAAAATGTGTCGAACAGAGGATCTGCAAAATAGAAGACACGGCTACGCCTAAGTCAATAGAGAGTTGACTATATATGAGAGAAAATATAGTTTTGCGTCCCTAGGATAGAGGCGAATATTGGTCTCTATCTATAAGCGGAATCTTTGATAGGGCCTTCGACAGAGCTCTAACGACTCTTTAAGGCAACCGAGAAATACGACATATTGTCGTGAAATATGTTGGAGCGTACTCTATCAGAGTATGTGTAGATTGTTAAGGATCCCACATTGATAAAAGAAGGGAACTTACGTAGGTTTATAATAGACATGAACTACTCCTCTCATTGCCAATTGATTTTGAGATAAAACCTCATGATTATTTATATGGTATCAATCGGATATTTAAGGGTCATTCTTATCCTATCAGGACTTGTCACATCTCACATGAAAATTCACCTCGACAAGAAGTTGGAATTTTGGATTCCCATCGGTTATTTGAAAATTGTTAAAAAATTTATTTTAGTTCAATAATTAGAGAGTGAAAAATCGAAATAGTATTAAATATCTTTCATCACTCGAAAGCATGCTTGGGGAGAAGAATTAGACTTGTGTTTTATAATCTAAAAATGTTTGAACGTGGGCTGTCTTTGATTTTAATTATAATAAATAACAAATATAGATTAATTCTGTTGGGATAAAGAATATTAAAGAAATAAAAAAAAAGGAATTAACAATTGAATAAAACAAAAAAGGAGAATGAAATGGTCAGCCACATCGTGGGGTTTGAGTCTGACATTCTTCTAAATTCGGACAAATGGACCGTCAAATTCGCTATTTGTCGGCTTCCATTTTTTTTTTAGTTCTCCGCGGTGCATATTTCGGTATTATTTTCTAATCGTTTGTTTTGGTATTTATATATTTTTTAAATTTAATCCCTTCCTTCATATTTTTATCTAATTTATTTTGATGAAAATTTAAAATGACATTTTACTCGTTTAAACTTTTAAAATATAGAAATAAATTTCAATTATTTGGTAAAAATTTTGTGTTAAATGTTAAAAAACTATTATAATAGTCGTTTTTCAGAAGTACAGAAACCATAATTGACTTTTTAAAAGCGTGAAGTAGGAATGTTAACCAGCGGGGTGGGAACGGAAAAGTTTCACTGCTCCCCATTTAATTCTCCACAAAATTTTACAAAGATCCAGGTGGAAATTCTCAACAAGAAATTTGTAGAGATTAGATTTCAAAAAGTATGGTGGGACAGGAAATTGAGAACGAGGATCAAAGCGTATCTCCTGTCCTCGTCTCCATTTAGATAAAGGGAAAAGGCTCTCCCATCATAGTCTTGCGAGAAATCCACAAATCTAAATGGAGATTCCTGCATCTTTGAGGGTGTAGTTCCTACTAGAATAGAGCTTAGAAAAAATAGTTATTCCTAGTATGAAGTTTAAAATGAATAAAAATATAAAATATAAAAATAAAAATAAACATTATAACAGTACATAAATCAAAATAAAAGATGCTAAAATAATATTTGATGTTCATATTTATGAGCAGAATCAGTGTGTATATATATAATTGTTCTATTTTAATTATTTTTATTACAATTGCATTTTATTTTCTCAACATTAATACTCTTTCACTTTTTCTCTTTACACTTTTAAATTTATGGTTTAGTTCCATTTAAAAATTTGTTGCAGTTCTTATAGTGATTTTATTTATTTACTTACCTGATTAAATGGGTAAAGTGTGAAAGTATTTGAATTCACATGCAGTAATTCATGTACTAAAATAAATGCAAATGTTTATCAAGGAGTAACGAAGAATTAATTACGATGACTAAAATTTAATTTTTTATGCAAGGTCTTTAAGAACTAAAATATAATAGACTAAATATAAGTTTTAGTTCCCAACGTTTAAATATCCTTCTTAATTTGGTCTCTAATATTTTTAAAGTTTTAATTTCATCATTAAAATGAAATGATAAAATGGTAATGTGATATAAAAATACATTTTATTAGTTGAGTTAAAAATAATCAATATTCTAATTTGATAAAATATATACATACTACTCATCCATAAATTAGAAACTTACTCAATTTATATGATTTAGTATTTATATGATTTAGTAATCAGTCGTCTACTGAATTTCAAATTGCTTGCTGTTATTAAAAAAAAATGAGCCGTTAAATTATTGATATATTTACTATTGACAAACTCATCAAAATTAAAGTACAATTTTAAGATTAATATACCATTGTTCTTTTAATATTTAGTTTTCTTAAGCAATTAAATGAAAAAAGAATCAATACATAGGTGACAAAATATGAAGGTCTTAAAACATTACCGGTCAAATTAAAAAAATACTCTAGCATTATAAAACATTTAGTGAGCCAATATAATATTAATAGGTAGAGAAATTAAAACAAAATACCTAAAAAATTTAAGTACCAACATGAAAAATATGAAAATTTTAAAACTAAAATAATTTTTTTTTTGTTTAAACTTTGTAATAAATTCAGCTCACCAACCTTCTCATTCAAACAACTACTTGCAAAAAAAAAAAAAAAAACTGAATAATATACATGGGCATGGTTCTCGCAGTGTTTTTAAAATTTCTTTTTTTCCTAGCGTAAAATTTAATTAATTTTTGGATCGACCAAGTGGTTGATCTTTAATATTTCAATGACTAAATTTTTTTTTTTTGTGTAAAACAACTTGAATGAAAATTCAAACACAAAACATTTTCGTCAGAGATAAATAGTTTTTTTTAGTAGATCATGTGGGGGTAAGAAATTGAACTCACAGTCTTTTGATTGGATATATATATCAATTACCGTTGAGTTATGCTCGATTTGACCGAAATAGATAGTTTACTGTACCTAAATTGACAATAATTAAATTTAGTTGAATAATTTTTTAAAATAGTGGAAAAAACTTTCACTGCTAAAAAAGAAATATGTATTTTTATATATAGTATTATGTTTAAAAAAGAGAGATAAAACTATAATGATAATTTTACAAATCAATTTAATCATTGCATAAAAAATCAATAAATTACAAAAAGAGATCAAATTAACCAACTATAATGATAGATAAAACACTCAAAATTCGAAGGCTATATATGCAACATTATCTTTAATTATTTAGATAGCGACACGATACGAAGAATTACAAAAATAGCACAAAAGAAATATGTATTTTTATATGTAGTATTATGTTTAAAATTTTACAAAATTGTATAAATGATGAACTTCTAAAATTACATGAGACCAACAAAAAATCACACAAATTTAACCTAAATTGTAAACTTATAAAATTACACAAGACCAACCAAAAACCACTTTTTTGATACATACAGGTAGATTAAGATCATTTAAGAACCGATCAAAGTAAGGTTCATATGCAATACATGAACAACCGTGTAATTTGTTCGTTAAAGCCACCCATTTTGAATATTGTCTAGATTTCGTTAAAGCCAACCATAAGTCAATATTTCTTTTGATCGGACATAAAAACCTTAACCATTTAATTATGTTTAGATTGGCGCTTTCGATAAATTTTTAGTTGCATCGTGGAGTACTAATCAATGAAGGAAAACATATCCATCAAAACCAATTGAATTGACTTATGGTAACGAGCATTAATTATTTTGGTATATTTTGGTGTCAGACTTTGATTGAGTCATGATCGAGTTTTTAACTGATATACGCTAGTTCTTTGGAACCATGAATGGACTTTTAGAAGTTTATTTTTTAATTTTAAAATTCATGTGTCTCGGGATAGAAGTCAAAATTGGAAATTAAAAATATATAACTGAATCATAAATGTTTTGGTTGTTCGATCTCAATTGGTTTATTTCTTGTCCTTGATTTTAGTTTTTAGTTGAGTTTTTGTATGATATGACATTGGTTAAGGTAGACCACTTAGATCTAAGCATGTCCTATTTTAACTAAAATTGTCTCGAGAAAGTATTTATTATAGTATATATTAGAATCATGTAAACTTATGACATTAAGATTTGACTATAATAAGTCAAAGCGAGCCTAACTCAACATTAATTAGCGTATATCTCTAACTAAGAGACTGTGAGGTTAATTTTTCATTACATGTTAGTACTAAAAACATGATTTGTATATAATAATATTTAAATTACTAAACTTATTTTCATTTTATTCTAAGAAGTAGTAATCCCAATAATTATTGTCCAACTATCATTATTGACTCATCGCGACTAAACTATAAAGTTGATGTGAACTCGACATTTATATATATAGTATTCAAATTTTCTATTTCACTAATATATTTGTCTAGAAGAGATAACATATAATATAACTAAGAACTTATTGAAATATATATAGGTTATGAAATACCTGATAATGATTACAAATTAAATATTGAAATGGTATCAGATACCAAAACGTTTAAACGGACTATAATTGATTTTGAGATGGAACCCATAAATATTGATAAGATTTTTAGAATTATACCAACATAGCGGATCAGTCAAAGACCCATATATAATTTACAGTTAAAGAAATTATTCAAAAAAAAATCACCGCATAAAATAATCAAAACAACTAAACAAAACGACAGCTACGAGCACCACATACTTTATTATAATCTTTTAACTTCAAAAAAGTCTGACAACATAATTTTATATTCATAGAATAAAGAATTCAACTTATCCATCTGTTAATTCATGAAACATATAAAATTTGGCAAATATAAATAATTACTTACCGACAAGATTTTATGAGATAAGATTCATAAGAAAAGAAAAAAAGTGGTCTAGATTTTCCATATAAGCCCCCCAAATTTAGCGATAATGTAAAAGTGACCCCATGAAGGACAGGTCCGTAATTCAAAAGGGGCACTCTTCTCCGCCGCAGATTCCGCCGCTTCTGCCGCGTCGGCCGGACCACTCGTTTTCTTTTCTCTTCGGGAATTCCGCCGCCCATCGCACGACCTTTCAAACCAAACCCACGCCTTCACAAGAATATTTTGTACCAAAAATTAAAAAATAAAAAAGAAAGAAAAAAAAGATCTGAGAAGTGAAGTTGCGGAGAAATAATAATGCCGGAGGAATAGAAATTAGGCATAGTTGAATGATAATAATGAGATCGACAAAAAAAAAAAGAAAAAAAGGCTCACAATCCGATTTTATTCTTGCCAACTTGGATCCGACGCTTCCCATTGGCTGTCTGCACGATCACTTGTTAGGGAAAAAAAGAAAAAAAATTATTCTTATTTTTCTTTCCAATTTCTCGAATTTTCTGGCTTACCAAACACATTCTACAGTTATTATTTTTTTCTCTCTCTCTCTTTTAAAATTTTTAAATATGTGTACGTGAGCATGGCGTTTGGGATTCTTCCACGTGTGTTTCGTCTTCGTCCCGATTGGGAAACATCTACCCCGCATGTATTGGAATTTGGCCTGTGGGATTCTTCCACGTGTCCTTCCACTCTCGACAATTTGCTAACTTTATATTATTATAAAATTAATAATCATGGGAAAAGAAAAATAGTGAGAGTTTATGAAATTTCATGAAAAATAGTGAGAGTTTATGAAATTTAAATATATATGTCTAGAAAATCTGGAGGGGTTTAAAATTTTTAATAAATTATTTGCTTTGTTTTGGTTTCACCAAAAATGTTTTGTAGATAATTTCTTTCTTCTATACCATGGACCACTCCCTCTTTTAGTCAAGGTGAGACTTTGTTTGCATATCTTACAACCTCAATAAAATAGCTTTTCGTTTTCTTTATTTTTTTCGACGGTCCATATTTTGATTTGTGTTTAAATTGTATAACGGAATGTGTTTTTTTTAAATAATAATAATAATTAAGTTTATATAACTATCGTTTATGTTTGATTCACGAGGCCTGTGATTTGTAAAAGTAAGTTCATAATTAGTATATAATTCTATAATTAATATACTCATAGTTTAGAATAAGTAAACTCACCTATCCAAATATAGGTTTAATTGAGCATGAGACAATACAAATTTAATCTATAAGCCAAAATGTTCACCTAGTTCACCATATTAAATCATATTTCATTTTCAACTTTTGAATTTTTGAATTTTTTTTATCATGTTATGAATTTTATTAATCAGGCTTATTTAATTAATTATTGTATTTGAGTTATGCATGTAACTTTTGAAAATTGTGACAACATGTGTGCTCATTAATTTGTCTATGACACGGTGCTAATTCAATTAAAATTTATCTCTATATCACAACTTAATGGTTAAAGATAATAATTAAATAAAAGTATAATTCAAAATTTATAAAAGTAATTTAAACTCTTTAAAAGTTGACAGACTGAATAAATACAATATTCAAATTAATATATGGACTAAGTTTATATTTTAACATATGAAATATGTCTGGGTGTTTGCTCAAGAGCATTAAAGAAGTAGTCAGTTAGTTAATATATGCTTTAAGGGGACTTAGGGATGAGTTTGACATCAGTTTTGAAAGCGTAAAAATAATTTCGCTAATTAAAAATAATTTAAAAATTTTCATGGCATTTTGATTGCATAGTCTATTGGAGAGTAAAATCTGATATGCTAAGTAGACCAATTCACACCGCTTAACTTATCCTACTCATAAAACAAACATAGAGGCCGAGCTTAAAAGTCTTTCAAGGGGCCGACCTAACCCTATGTAGCTCATAAGATCTCTGAGGTAGTATGCATCTCCGATCTCTGAGGTGTACAGCTTAAAAGTCTATAATTGTATAACCGCTTTTTATAACAACTATAGCAGAACGATCCCCTCTCTATCYGTCTATAAAAGGACCGATCTCACTCATCATTCTCAAGTAGACAATTGTGTCTAAAATTGACTATTTCAGATCGAATCCCAGATTGAACTTTAGCTTTAGAGTATTTGYTCCTTCTATGCCGGTCGCTCCTCGCATAACACGCTTCGTTTAGCTCGGCCAAGTTAGAAGCATATAATCTTTTTGAGATTAGAATTCAGCATCAACATAGTCAAAAGTATTTTTTAAATTCAAGCTACCTAGCTACCTAATCTCTAAGGTAGTTTACTTAGGAATGCCGACCACTACATAAATAAGCCACTTGTGGCTAGGTCTYGACCAATTGAGTCATTTTCGAGTTTGGTAAAATGGCTTTTAAATATAATAAAAGCCATTTAAATTAAATTTTAATAAAAGCCATTTAAATTCTCCTATAAAAAAAGGGCAATTAAATTTCTTTGAGAGGGAGTGCTAAAATGGCTTCCATGTTCATAAAAAAATATTACATCAAGAAAACACCACTCTAAAAATCATCCAAAACTCACTTTAAAAGAGCTTTGAAAAGGTGTATATTTTGGAGAAGCACTTCATTCTCTTTTTTACATTTAAAATGTAGTTATTTGAAAGAATATTTCACTTAAAAGCAGCAACCCTTCAAAGTCACCCTGGCTCACTAAAAAAATAAAATAAAAAAATATACACCCAACATCATATATTATTGATTTTTTAAAGTAAAAAAAAAAACATCATATATATTATAAGCCCATTTGTAATAATACAAAAACTCATACATTAATGCTTACTCATTTTATTATCAATTAAAAATTTGATATAAAATTATGTGCAAGTCTTTCTCCAACACAACAATCAAACAACTTGCCTAGAATCAAATGTGATATGGGAACAAAATTTCCTATGAACATTGTTTTATAAGATATTTCCTTGATAATGTCGATTTTTATTTGATGTTATTTTGTTCCAAAACAACGTGGTTTTGTTTAATCTTTAGAGCACCAAGTCATAGTAAAGATCCAATCAAACCATTCCTATATAATACAATAGTACTCCCCATGCATATGCAACATTGCAAATTTTTAAGAATTTTGTTTTTTTATTAAAAGAAATCTTAAATTTTTTATTAGTAAAATTTGAAAATCATGCCCCTACGGCTTATAAAATCTGCAAATTATACCCCAATGCTTTAAAAATGACTTTAAACATCCAAATCGTTTGTTGTTTGCTTCATTATAACCATTCTTGGGACATCTTTTTTAATTTATCTTTCTATTAATAAATTACAAATGTTTTATGAATTATTTTTATTGTCTACCAATCATTTCACAAAAATAGTTTGTCAAAAAAAAGTTTCCAAAATATTTTTWAAAAAAAGCCCAACAATTCCATTATTTGATAAAATATAACAGATCGTTCTTTAAAGCAACCATTTTTTAATTTATCAAAATAATTTTCTTATCTTGTACCCTCAATGAGCATTTCTTTTTTAGAAAAATAAATAATAGTAATAGAACTTATGGGAAAAGAACAACTATATCATTTTTCTAAGCACCACGTGGCGTCCAAATACTCGACCACGTGTTAGCATTATCCTCGTTGCTCAAATATGTCGTGATGGTATATTAAAGCCACTAAACAAAAAAATTAGACCACAAATCAAACTCTAATGGTACCATTTCAAAAGTAATCAAACTACCCTAAATTTGTTTGTTAGTGGAACAGAAAATTAATTGTTAAAAAAAATTGATGAACCGAAAAGATAGATAAAATACGTTTTAAATGGATTTTTTTTTCTCCTCTACGGTTCTGTTCTATTCTGTTAGACTACATTGTGTAAAATGACCATTTATTAGTTGGGTTTGTTATTAATTAAAGAATTATTGGAATCAAAATCCAAAATTTTGGGATACCACTGATTTGTAGAATATTTTAGAGATTATATTTTTAACTCAACCTATATATATTATTTATATTATTGAATTGGTAAGTATATGAATAATTTCAAATATTGAGAGTGATATTTCGAACTTTTTATTTAATTTTTTTTACACAAGAGAATTCGAATTTAAAGAAGGCCGTTATCAACATTTTAATCAATTGAATTATACTTGGGTCCACCAATTTAGTCTTAATTGAATATAAAAGAATATAAAACACATATTTTTAGTTTTACTTGGAGATAAGATTTTGAAATTAAATTAACTAATTATTTTGATAATGTGCATATGAAAGAATAAAATCTCCCATCTAATGCTTATTAAATGAAATTAAATATGATATAAAGCTTAGAATATATCTTATTAAATCAAATTAAATATGGTACAAAACTTAGAATATATCATTCAAATTGGAAAATATTCATTCTTTGTAATTTTCCATCCAACATTGAAAAATTTTATATTTTATAAACCTCAGGTGAGAGATAATCACCAGTGTATAAATTTAAAGAATCTCAATTAATCTATAAATAGCATTCTTCATGCATGCTTTGAACTTTTAACATATTTTTTTAATATGTTTCTTTGTTCTTTAATTTTTTTAAAGAAAATAGTTATCAATTAACGTCACAGGGTGCATTAATTGGCATTTTAATTATCTCCAGTTTCTAAATTATTGGGCAATGGACAATTCTACTATTTAATTAGCTAATGTTAATTTTAAAATTATTAGGATAATTTATTTATACTAATGCCAAGTCGTCTGATTATTATTATTATTATTATAAATAAATAAAAAAGAAAAGATAGAGAGGGATATGAGCAGGGAAGAAAGTTGTATAAGTATAATTATAATTTTAAATATGTATCAATTTTTAAGTACAMACCTAAATTATTCCTATACATTAATTGATATTTTTTTCTTATGTAAATTTTTAGATTCTTGAATGGCTCAAGTTTGTTCTACAAGAAGCATGCCCATTATATTTCGTTTTTTCTTTTTTTTTTCTTCTGAAAMATTCGGTGCCCATTGTATCTGTTGTTCCTCCCAACAAGTTTATTTAATATTTTTATATCYTTTTTGTTTGAGATATATGTCAATTACCACTGAAATTTAGACGACATAATGTCATCGAATAGTTGAGGTCTAAAGGAAAATATGAAAAAAAGTAAACTGAAAATGGCAATAAAGAGAATTGATGAAAGTATATATATACGAAAAAGAGGATAAAAATGTCATTAAAAAATGCCCTCAATATGAAAATCCTTAAAACTCATCTCGGTTGAGGGGCATGAAATCCTCTGTGGACAAAATGGAAAAAATAACAATTAAAAAAAAGAGTGAGTTCTTAGATTTTGAATTATATAATTCATTTTATTATCATGGTGAAATTTGAGAATTTTCAGTGAACGATAGTAATGTACATAAGAATTATAATATATGATACTTCCTCAGATCTTTGATATATTTTAGATTAATCTAGAGATGCTGAAGCTAATTGACGAATATATCAAATACAAAAGATTATAAATGACATTTGATAATTAAAATATATAATTATCAATCAGTTATAGCAATTACTAATCAATACTGATTAATAGGGAAAAATCAAGAGCCAAAATTGCAAAGAGTAAACTGCAAAATAAAGAAGTTTCTGACATAAATTCAAAATTAACATCAACCACTTCTTCTCCACACCAACTGCTGCCTTCTCAGCTCTTGTGAAGCCAAAGAAAACAGAGGTAGAAAAAGAGAGCATAACAATTAACAAAGAACAATACATTACCACCAGAATAATCGAAAGCTTATACTGTCTACAGACCTTTTTTTTTTCTGTTTAATCTCCTCAATTCTCAAATCAATACCATCCCTTTTATTTCTAGCCAGACTCTCCGCTTCAAAATTATGCATTGCTTTGAAACTTCAACTTCTAGCAGCGATACCATCGTAATATCGCCATCACCAAACACACCATGTTACAGAAGAAGGCTCTACGATCATGCTGCCGCGTTAACTAGAACGAAGAGAGGTTTATTTCCCAATCTCTCACGGCCCTGGTAAAAAGCCAGAAGAAAAGATGACCGACGTCTAAAGAGATTAGCACAATCATCAAATATAAAACTAGATGTAAGTCGAGGGCATTTATGTTAACTAGTATAAGATCCTGATCCGTTCTTGGACTTTTACAAATACATACCTGTAGTCCCTGCAGCTCGATCACACAAGCACACTCAACAACTTCAACGCCAACGCGCTCTGCCATGAGTGGTTAACAACCAATTAATATAACTACACGAGATTATGAGCAAGATATCTTAACGCCCATAAAGAGAAGTTGAAAAGAGAAGAATTATGTTCCAGCTACAGAGCAGCCAAGCCACAAAGTGTTGAGTCAACAAAGAATTATCATTTCTCAGCAGATTCTCAGCAAGTTATGAAACTAAAACACAACAACAATAGCAATTAAAGAGATTCAATCAATAACCCGAGGCCTAAAACTGAGCAAGTTTCACGGCCAAGATAATACCACTGAGCAAAAACCTAGTAAAATCGTGGGGCTTTATCGATACTTTTAGCTGGCTGGTGTGGTGCATTATGAACCATAAAGCAACATAACCACTTGAAATACTTAACATTGGCTTTTAAAATACCCTACCAAGTAGCCGTATTGCTGCACACAAGGTTCCCCCAGTTGCAATGAGATCATCTATCACAAGAGCACGTTCTCCAGCTTCGACAGCTCCTACATGCATCTCAATTTTATCTGTTCCATACTCTAAAGAGTACTCTTCTGAAATGACTTGACCTGATAAACATCATCAAACGGATGCATTTCAGATACATAATTATGATTTTACATGTATTTGGAGATGAATTAACCATTGCAATCCAACACGACAGCCCAGAGTTTACTAATATCCAGTATATTATGAGATCAAGATAGTAAAATATGTTATGACATCGATCAAAAACTTGAAGTTTCTTGCATTGGAAAAGGAAACCTGGCTATTGAAGATTTCATTTAGATGCATGAAGAGTTCTTGACAGGAGGAAGTCAGAAATTTTATGCTTTAATCAAATTAAAAACTAAGAAGTTCCTGGGTAGCTCAAACTAAAGATTCAGAAGGGTAAAAATAAAGGTGAATCAAGCAAAAAATAGTACCAGGCAACTTCTTGGGTTTTCTCATCGGAACGAATTTCGCACCGATAGCCAGAGCAATCGGAGGGCCAAAAATGAAACCTCTCGCTTCAATTCCTGTAGAACAAAAGAGATCAAAAAGGTTAAGGGTAAACCAAAAAAATTACTTCCCCTCCTGATATTAATATTAAACGACCCTATTGAATCGATAATTTACCTGCAACGACAGAGATATCTTTCCCTCTGTACCTCTCCACGAACAAATCKATAGTGTCCCTGAAGGCCTTTGTATCAAGAAGCAACGTGGTAATGTCTTGAAACAAAATCCCTATCAAAAGAGGAAAAGGAATAGGGTGTTGAGAAATTTACTCCAAACAATTCAGCTCAAAACCTAGTACCAAAAAATACCCATCACCCACAAAGCCAAAGGGAGCACTAATGAAGCAAAAAAATGGATCTCTCAGCCTAGAAATGGGCATTCGCAGTCTGAGATGAGTACCTGGTTTGGGAAAATCAGGGATAACTCGAATGGCCTTGGCGATTTTGGCTATGCGGGGGTCTTGTTCATCGGTGGACGCCATTTCTTGATCCGGCACCGTC
>NW_019104491.1:4594923-4641956 GCF_001995035.1 Momordica charantia
CTTCTTCTGATTCTAAGATTTCAACTATTGTTACACAAGTATCATATTTTATATTTCATAGGATTTGAACATGCAAGTTATATTCTGAGTTGGCATACCAATATCAATCCTGTACATAATAATTAAATACAAAATTAAAAATGTAAGAGCCAATTAAAAATATTATAGACATGAATTAAAAGTTCAAACCTCAAACTTATAATTTAACCAAATTACTACAATAATTTCCCAAATTCTCTATTTTTTTATTACATTTTGTGAAGGTTTCAGTTAGGCTAAATAAATAAAAATCCCTAAACTTTGTCATTTATTTAAAAAATAACCCTATCCTTTAAAAAAAATTCAATATTATCCTTAATCTTTCATAAATGTTTTAAAAATTTCATTTAAGCAAACAACCGTTAATATTTAACTCCAAGTGTTTATCCAATTTTGCCCTGATCCCCCTTTTAAAAATCGATAGCTTTTCTCCATCTCTTCTCTTTCCAATCAATCCATTTCTTCTCTTTTCAATCCACGCAAGCTTTCACAATCGCCACATAATTCCAAATTCTACAACATCAAATTTTCGTAAAGGGTAGTATTAAAATTTTTTGAAGGGATTAGGATATTGATAAAGTTCAGAGATATTTTTTTGTTTTGTTGTAATTTAGCCTTTACTTTATAAATGTTTCCTCTGCTGAACTTTAAATAAAAATAGGTTACCGTAAAGCATCACATCTCGGCATGTAGTAAACCTATCCCAATTAATGGTGTTGCCTAATCAGAATGTAAAAGGCATAATTGAAATTTTGAGACTAAAACTTGGGATATAAAATTCACATACCAAAAAGCATATAAATTCATTGCTTGTTCAGTATGAGTCTGACATCGCCATTAAAATTACATAAAGGAAACGAAGAGCAAATGCATTGCAGGCCGACACGCGGGTTGAGAGAAGTCCTTGAATTGAAGGGCCTCTCTTTTGTGAGGCAGCGACGGCATACCCCAATTTAGTGCTGTATGTGAACAGTAAAAGCCATTCAAAACTTACATTTAAAAGGCAACGAGAAGTAATTACAGGTGCAGAAAAGTAGTCACATTTATAGTAGCATAATCAGATTGAATCATCTACTAATCATTTGGATTATAGACAAATTTATAAATTAAACATTTGAGTCATACTCAAAATGTCTCTTAATCCAGCCAAACTGACCAATATCTAAGACATTTCGGACTAATTTAAATAAAGCCAGCCGAGAAGAGGAGTTGGATGTGCTTTGCTTACCCGGAAATTATGGAAGCCCCTCTCAAATTTACTGCTTCACAAGGTTTGTGGCCAAATAAGACAGACGAATAAAAGAATCGATTTCTGAAAACAACAGGCAGCCCTCCTCATCAAATCTGCTACTGCTTCAATTGATGTCAACTCCTTTTAAGCTTGCCATGTATGTCAGATAAATGGTCCATATATATGCAAACGAACTGTTTGTCAATGGCTGCAAAATCAATGTCCCAAAATTGAATAAGAGTTTTAGCAGTGTAGTTGCAAAATGAGTGATATCAAACTAAGATTAAGAAGATTGTGGGGTCCCATATCTGATATGGGATTCTCCTCTTACGTTTGTATGTGATGAGAACATACCTGTAGATGAACGGGAACGAATTTGTAGGTGAGAAAATCGCAGACTGGCCAGAACAAGAGTCCATTCATCAATGTTGGAAGCAAATCGCGCTTCAATCTAGCAGCAATCTCACTGCCACTTTCACCTGAATTTGGAAATAATGGATTCAGAATTGTATCTCAAGACCAACTAAGGTGCACCATATTAGAATATAACATTATAAATAATACCGTTGATGGATAATGAGAACCATATGGGTCATAAGAAACAAGTCATAAACCAGCCACTGAAAGTACTTTGAGAGAATTGAGGTCGGCTTTAAGGAAGGTAACAGATACTTGTTTGTATAAGCCATTATTCTATATACCGACTGCAACTATAGGAGGCTATGGATTTTCAGCATAAAAGACCCAGAACTAGCAGATAATTAGAACTCACTTAATCCATGTTTCATAAACGTTCCCCATAAGGGGTGCAAGCATTTGAAGAAACTAAAATAAGAGACCAAACATGTTTGGTTTCAGTCGGTTTAAGCAACACACAGGTCGGTCAGATTGCTTTCATAACATTCAAGACTAAAAATTAGTTCGGCAATTCATTTTGATTGGTTTTACCAGTTCCATTTTCCTAGAAGTTGGTTGAACTGCTAGTTTTCAGTTTTTCTTCAACGAATAGTCTGCTCAACGTTGGACCTATTGGTTCAATGATTCAATCTGATGCTAAAGAGACCTATTGATCCAAGAAAAACTGAAAACTAGCACACAAACTAGCTTCTACGACAATGGAATGAAACCGAGTCGAGCCAATCCACTCATCCCATAATTCTCCAAAGGGGTCCATAAAATTATAGAACTCCATCATCATGAGCTTGATAAAACCAGGTGCAAGTCTTAGAAGACCTCCAACCACAGCAAAAAAAAGGTAACGAATGCTTGAGCTGAGCCTACAGCCAGAGGGTCTTCAGCACTACCAACTAAAATCAACAAGGAGCACACTAATTTCAGCACTAAAGACCCGAGGCCCGGAATTAGCAGAGAGTTAAAAACCTATCTTAATCCACGCTTCAAAGAAGTGCACAAAAAGGGATCCAAAAATCTTATAGAACGCTCCATCAAATAATCTTGCAATGAAGTTAACGAAGCAAGGGTTGGTGGTCATCAAACCCCGCCAGCTATGGCAAGACATGAAAGATTATCTAAGGTTCTACAACTTCCACTTTTTGATTACCTTGCAAAGATGCATTATATTTATAGGAGAAGAAAATAGAGGTAATAGTAGGTCATCAAACCCCGCCAACTATGGCAAGACATGAAAGATTATCTAAGGTTCTACAACTTCCATTTTTTGATTACCTTGCAAAGATGCATTATAGGAGAAGAAAATAGAGGTAATAGTAGGTCCATACACAGCCTGCCCCAGAAAAATCTTCTTGAAAGTTGACAACATATCTCGCTTTGGTGAGATCGTAGACATAACATTAAACCACAAATGCTGGGAAGGGCCCAATATCAACAAACCGTATGCAGCCATTCGTGTTGTCCTTATCAAGTCAAAAGAACCAGGAGATGGCAATGTAATCATCTGACAAATTTTGTGTAAATCAAGCAATCAGGAGACTAAATTAACCAGAACAAGAGGGTATATTAAAGGTAAATTCTAAAGGGTATTGCTACCTCAATGATGGATGTAATAGAAAACTGATGAAAGTTGAACGGTAAACCAATTTTCTCAGTGGCCATGAAAAATACAAAGAACAAGAGATTAAGAAAATACAAAAATGGCCCAAATGAGACGTATAGATTCTTATGCCATCCTTTCAGAGGGGCAAGTTTACATTCTGACATTTTTTTAAATAAATTTTTATTTGTACATAATTTACATCTGCAGCAACCACAAAGCAAAGTTACAGATCCTAAATTTTCAACACAAATGAAAAATCATCACCAAAATGAATGAGCTGCACACATGAGGCCATGAGAGACAATGAAATCCGCCCATTTCGGTAAAATCTAAAGTATGCATATCATAAAGCTAACCATAAACTGTTTAAATGACATTTTGTAGAAATAATGTGTCAAAGTACAACCAACAAAAAAAATTGAGGCTTGTATACAACTTAAGCTGCTCGAAAGTGTTATATGCATCAATAAAATGAAGCCACTCAAGATTTCAAGCACAAAGAAAGTAACGACCGAACACCATTGCCGAGCTCATTTTTGCTCAAGTTTGGCTCCTACGTTTAAACTCACACTTTAAGATGCATCTATACAATTAATAAACAAATAATGCCTCCGAAGGTGCAGAGAATAGGTCTATGCACTTTATTCCCAGTCCATTTCAAACAATGAGCCATTAGAGAACAAATTGCAGCACTCTACTATCTCAATTCTTCACTACTATTCAGAGGGACTTTACATAATAACATACTCTTTATCATCCAGGCGAGAGGCAGCATCTCCTCATATTATTTACGGATGCTCGATCTCGTTAATTCATGGCATGCAATTAACGAACTCTTCGATGGATGAGATGAGAATAATTTCGAAAGAAGGCGGAAATGAATTGCAAACAAACATGAAAACCATCATCTACCTGAGAGGTTAAGTCAGCAGCCGCATAGATGAGCGAAGAAGTGATACTCTTAGTGATGAATGGATGGGTGTCGAGTTTCCTCAAGTACCATCCGACGAATCCAGTTCGTGGTTTCGACAAAGAAGACGAGGAAGAGAATGGATGGGAAGTAGATGGCGAGTTAGATGGGCAAGAGATTTTGTTTCCTCTTATTCTGAAACACGTTGAAGAAGGGCTGAAACTGAAATACGCCCTCCATTGAATCTTAGAAGATACAGAAGCGTTGGTGTTTAYATTGATATGGGCAACGATGAACCGCGGGTCGGCCGGCCGCAGAAGCCAGCCACAACGTCGATACAAGCTATTCATCGAATTACACGAGCTCTTGCGATTCCTTCTTCTTGCTGGGTGAAATCAGGAGCTTCGGCTCAAACTCCAGAGAGCGAAAACGAACTCTCGTAAGCCAACAACGAGATATTCACGCCTGTGAATTGGAAGCGAAAGCGGTATATTCGCGGGGCAGGCCTACTTCGGCCATGGATGTTGGTCTGAAACTCACGAGGTTTACTTGAAAAGGGGCCTGGGCCGAAATAATTTATTGGGCTCGCAGCCCACAACGGATCTAGTTTGAGGCTAGCCCAATTGCCCTTTCCCTTTCTATTTTGAGGCCCATAACTTCAGATGAAGCATCATCGATGTTGTCTGAAATTATGGTAAAATGTAATTTATGAAATGGTGCTTCTAAGTCTATTTTCTGGAATTGTAGTGGATAAATTTTAATAATGTTTGTAATATGAGCTAAGTTTAATTGTGGGATCTCGGTAAAAAAAAAAGAGGTTTGGTTGTGGGATCTATGAAAAAATGAAAAAATAAATAAAATAGTTGGATCACTCAAATAAAAGAATGTCAGTCTCATCTAAAGGAGCGAATCAATGAGAATGATTCTCAATTTTAACTTAATTCATACAAATTAAGATCGTTACTTTTACCTTGTTAATTTTAGTAAATAGTGATAATTAAAATTATTATGCATAATGAATCTCATTTTATTAGATCAGTACATAATAAAGGCAAAAATAAATTTTAATTGTTCTTTTAAGTAAACATGATTAAAAACGGCACACATGTATTTAAAACAACAATCTCTAGTTGGTTTTTAAATCTTCCTTAAAACCAATTACACTTGTTTAAAGTTATATAACACATCAAGTATTTGCTTAAAAATAACAAAAAACATATCAAGTACTATTCCAACTTCAAATATCTTTTCTGTAAGATATATTTTCGTGTCGTACTATTTATTTCCTTAAAATTAAACAACAAAGATCAATAAATACAATTAATAAATAGTTTGTTGGTTTTTGTTTTTTAGTATAACAATCTGGGGGGTGATTTGAATTTATAAACTCAGAGACAGAATGTCAATTACTATCAAGCTAAGCTCATATTGATTTTTAGTTTACAGTTGTTCGGTCTCAATTAATTGATTATTAATGTGAATCATCTTTATGAGGGAAAAAATCCATGTCAATCACAATCAAGGAAAATTTGGTTGAATAGGGTATTTTCGTTTTTTAAACGCCTTTTTGAAAATCTAAGTTTTCTAGTTATTTGGTAATGTGAAATTATGTATTTACCCTTATCTCACTTTTCCTCTCTTATCTCATTTTTCATTTTTTTCTCTCTTTCATTATTATTTATTTTTCCCATTCTTCAACCTCTCTTGTCAGCTTTGATGCATCTGTTGCGAATCATGGAAGCTGTTGGTTTAAAAAAAATTAAAAAATTTAAGGTTTTTTTAGGGTAAATTGCTTTTTGTGGTGAGAAAAAAAAAGGAATAATAGTAATTAGAAAAAAGAAACTGATGGAAAGAGATATAGTAAAATATGATAGGGAAGAATTAAGAAATTGATGAAAGAGAAGGAGAAGTGGAAGAAAGGTAAATACGTAATTTCACATAATCAAATGACTAGAAAACTTATGTTTTCAAAAGGACGCTTAAAAAACAAAAAGGATCCTAGCGCCTGCTTATTCAACCAAATTTTCCCACAATCAATTCATTAATTAAATCCCCATCCTCCAAAAAAATTTATTAATTAAAATTAGCGATCACGAATGATAAACAGTAGCTTGTTGCTATATGTATAAAGGTTGGTCAATAAAATGAACCATATCACTATTTGAAATATTTAAATACCTATGATGTTTTGATAGACTTCGATTATTTAATAGTTGTTACGTATCAATAGTTTTAACAATAAAAGTTGTATATTAAAAAACCAATAGTAACTAGGTCTTTGAAATTAATTTTTATTAACAATATATATATATATATATATAGACACAAAATGCTGAAGTGTGGACAAATATGTGAATCTTTACCCTCCAAAATATAAAATATCGGTTATAAGTCTATTTTTATCTTTAAACATTTTATTTCGTTCTTGAATTTTGAAAAGCGACTGAAATGTATTATAATCATTCATATATTGTTTTACCATCCAATATCTATTTATTAAATGGTTGCTTCTGCTCTCCTTAACAAAAAAAAAAGTTGCTTCTGCATTATTATTATTATTATTATTCTTTGAATCTTCTGCATAAATTGAATATATATTGGTGTAATGCATATGTGAAGTTATATCCTTAATTTGTTAAAACCATAATAAAAGTAAGAAGTAAAATAGTCCTCCATTCAAAAAAAAAAAAAGAAATAGACATTTTGAAAGTTCACAAATAAAAAATAGAACAAACCTACAAATTCAAGGACTAACACGATAGTTCGAAAATCTAAGAACTAAAATGAAATAATATTAAAAATTGAAGACTTAAAATTAAAATATTATTTAATTATATATTTATTTGTACGTATTACAATAAAATTTTAATACTAATTACTCGATCATCATTTTTTTTATTATGCAAAGATTAAGTTGTTATAAAATAATATAAATCCATAAAAAAAAAACTAAGAACATAACCTAATTGGTTAGTTTGAATTTTCATAAAAAATACTAATAAATGAGAGATTCAGATTTATACCGTATTACGTAACACTTAACTATTTGAATTAAAATCTAAAAGTATAGTTGAACTGAGACACCTATTTTAGTCAATCATGAATTTGAATTTACGTAAGAAAAACTACTTAACCTAAAAAAAACTCGTGTGTGTATATACCAAATTAAACCAAAATAATTAAATGGACACATATAAATAAAAATAAAGAAAAAGGGAAAAGAAAAAGTGTTTACTTTTATACAAAGTTTTAATGTGGGGAAAGAAGGGCCAAAAAGGAAGAATGAAAGTCATGCATTTGTTTAATCGGTTTTTGTTTATTGCCTAGTTTGGGGAGGGGGCGGCTGGTTCGCAGTCTTCCTCAGATTTATTGATCCCGGCCACCGTTCCTCGATTACTTGCCGATCAACCTCCGGAGCCCTCCCACTGTTCCGGCCATGTCCAGGTCTCGAGTTTACGCCGACGTTAATGTTCACCGCCCCAGAGATTACTGGGATTACGAATCTCTTGCCGTGCAATGGGGGTGAGCCGCCTCAATTATTCTTCTCTTACTTCCTCTTATACAATCCTTGTTGTGTTGCTCTGTTCTGTTTTCCCTCTGTGTATTTGATCTAGGGTTCGATTTGCTAGTTGGGATCGTTTGATTTTTAGTTGCTTCCCTATTTTTCTCTATTTTCTGGAAATGTCGTACGGATCGCTGCATCACTGATGCTGTTTTGGGTCATGAGGATGGTTAGCTGCGAGTGTATTGTAAGTTAGATTGGAGAATGTAGTTGGATTTGTTTTTTTCATTTTCAAAGTTAGATTGGAGAATGTAGCTGGATTTGTTTTGTCATTTTCAAGAAAGGAACGGGGATGTTTAGGAAGCAGAAAGAATATAAAAAAAAGAAGGAAGGTTAGCGATCCACCCCGACCTTGGGTCGTGGAGATTATAAAAGCTACTCTAGCTAGTAGAAAGCAGAAGAGGAGGAATGTTAAAAAAAAAAAATTGTATTTTCTGGAAGCAATTCTCCAATTTGATCTGCTATGACCTTATATCATGGACTATGGAGTGGACTTTAGCTGAAGGAGGGACCTTTGTATGTATATATGTATTCTACAGTTCAGGTATTGGAGCTTCCATCCTCTTGGCCATTGTGTAATGTGACATTTTCAATGTCTTGCTTTTTGGAATTTTTGGTGTGTTCATGAAATGTGGAAGACGTGAAGTCACGTGACGATGTGATGTCAATCTACGGAAATCTGGCATGATGGCTGCCATCTGTAACTTTTTATGAAATAGCTGAAGTCCAACTGCTTCATGTAATTTCTGCTAACTCACGGATAGGGAAGAGAGAGATCTAGTTCTAGTTCATAGCAGGTTTTCTTTATAATGATGAATGATGATTATACATACTGATAATGAATATGGAAGAGATGATCTTAAATTGCTCGATCATTTTCCTTTTATAACTTATCTTTTGATATATTGCTTCATCTGTTTTCTTTATGAGGCATTGCTGCTAAAAATTTTTCATTCATATTCTCCTTTTTAATTTAATTCTTTAAAACAGTGGTCAAGATGATTATGAGGTTGTCCGGAAAGTTGGAAGAGGAAAGTATAGTGAGGTATTTGAAGGTATAAATATCACCAACAATGAAAAATGCATCATCAAGATTCTTAAACCTGTCAAGAAGAAGAAGGTGAGCACGATCATTTGTCTCTACTTTATAATGTCTCTAGACATGCCCCAAAGGGGCAGCCCGATTGACACAGGGCTTGGGGTCTCTCGGTCATATTGGTTTAGAAGTCTCAAGTTTGAACCTTCCGATGAGCTTAATAACTAACCCTTGATGTCTAAGTTGGCGCGGTTGCCTCTAGGTATGAGGGAGCAAAGCTCCGACTCCCAGTTATTAAAAAAAATGTATATAATGTCTCTGGACACACTTTATGTATGCTTGATGCATAAAATGTTATTTTTGTATCATATTTGTTCAATTCTTCATAATTTATCATCTTCCTGCTAGTTTGCTTTTAAACCAGTACGTGTTGGAGGTGTTAAACATCCTGAAGAAGTTAAATTGAGGAACCACATAGTATTATTCAAATTCATCTGCATGAGAATGATACCAAAAGAATTTGTATGCTTAGGTGTCTCAGGCTCTCTTTCTTGTTGAGGGTTGTCTGTGGTGTAGCTTCTCCACTTATAAATTTACACATCTATGTTATATTTGTTCATGAATATGCATCAGTCTATGCATAGATAACAATTAAATTCTGCGTTGTTCGTATGTGGCATACATGAATGACATGAACTCATATTTCAAATAACTAATTCTTACATCAGTACCGCTGTAAACCAGTTTTCCTTTAATTTTATGTCACTTTCTCTAATCCGGTTATTTTGTGTTAATACAGATAAAGAGGGAGATTAAAATATTGCAGAATCTTTGCGGGGGTCCAAATATTGTGAAATTGCTGGACATTGTCAGAGATCAGCACTCAAAAACTCCTAGCTTAATCTTTGAATATGTGAACAGTACAGATTTCAAAATTTTGTACCCTACACTGACTGATTATGACATACGCTACTATATATATGAGCTTTTGAAGGTCTTTTCTAATGTCTCATCACTTCTTGATATGCTTGTCAAAATCTACTTTCTTTTTTCTTTCATCCAAAGAATATATGAGCTTGATGTTAATCGAGAAATAAAAAAGCCGCTTCCTTTCTATAAAAGTGTATAATGATAAATGATATTCACTTAGCCAATCCTTCACGAACTTATTATGCTTACGAACTTATCATATAATGATTATGATGCATTGTAGTTTAGATTTCGATTCCTAACCATGATACTGCCTGGACCGTTGAGTATAATACTTGTTCATGTTCATGTTCTTTTCTCTCACTCTCTCTATTTCTTGCTTTTATTTTTCACTAAATTTTCAAGTATAATTTTGCTGGTGACACGACCACATCTGCAAATGAACTTGTTTAATGATAATAAAAAGTGAACAAATAAAGTGTGTTGACCTGAAAAGTGCTCATAATGGGTTTGTTACTTCGACAGATAAACCTCAGTTTTGCATTTTGTTGTAAATTTTTCATTTGTGTTTAAAATAATTCATGTCTTGGCTGTGAAGGTTGTAAGTTTGTGTGGCGTTTAAATGCCCTTATATTGCTTCTGATTTGGGGCATTCTGTAAGTGCAGGCGTTGGATTACTGCCATTCACAGGGCATAATGCATAGAGATGTAAAGCCTCACAATGTTATGATTGACCATGAGCTACGGAAACTTCGTCTGATTGATTGGGGTCTTGCCGAATTTTACCATCCTGGAAAAGAGTACAATGTCCGAGTGGCATCTAGGTAAGTGTATTCTTCGTTTTATTTATTCAACTGTTTATTTGGTGCATCTATAGTTTCTGCCTACAATGTCCCGCAAAGCAAAAGATCATCCACCAAATAAAGCTGATTATATAATTATTAATCTCTAGTTATAGAGTTGCACAGTATAGTGGTCGCATGGCTGGTAGCTACTGTATAACCCTTGTTTTCTGGCACTATGACTTTAGATGTTGTAGGTGTTATGGTTCTGTTTTTGATAGAACCTAAATAAAAAGATAAGGGATACTTGGGACTTCCTCTGTTGACTATTCTCACCCAACCCTAAACTCACTAATTGCTTACCTTCATTTTCTCTCATTCTCTCTAATTATAACCAATTTTTTGGCTAATGGCTCATATACCCTTCTTAATATCCTAAAGTCCTAATAATATTTCTAACATTCTGATAGCTTTCCTATCAATATGAGAACCAGCTTGAGATTTTAAAGTAGGAAGAATCCTGTACCAGTAAATACATCTGAAAGTTAACTTGATGGATTTAGCTGATGATATTTTCAGGTATTTCAAAGGGCCAGAACTTCTTGTAGATTTACAAGACTATGACTATTCTTTGGATATGTGGAGCCTGGGTTGTATGTTTGCCGGAATGGTGAGGGATTGGGACTACAGGGCCTTACTAAAGTTTCCTCCTTTTTTCATGGTCATGCAAATGGTGTGACCAAATAGCTTATACCACAATGAGCTTGCTCAAGGCTTTTTTCTTTTTCCTGCAGATTTTCCGCAAAGAACCATTCTTTTATGGTCATGACAATCATGACCAGCTTGTCAAAATTGCTAAGGTACTTGTCCGTCCCTTTCTCAACGTTGGGTGGATACTTTAACTGTCTTCGGCGACTCTGCCGCAGTGATTTTATTTATAATGAAAAATGAATCTTACTCAGGTTTTGGGGACAGATGAATTGAATGCGTATCTGAACAAATATCAACTTGTTCTTGATCCACAACTTGAAGCACTTGTTGGGAGGTCTCTCTCTCTCTCTCTCTCTCTCTCTCTCTCTCATGGACTGGTTCCCAGCTTCAAAGCAACTCTACATATAACTTGCTCTCAAAACCAAATGGTTATGACGAATAGCAAAGTTTAATGTGATAATTAAATTAATGCAGCATGAGTAATTGTTTTACTTGTGTTATTGAATGCGATTTATCAATTATTGGAAATGATCGGCTAATTGCTGTTTCTTTAATTATAAAAATTAGTATGGAAACCTACTATAATTGCTGCCATTTTTAAACTGGCTCTTCAATTATATGTCACTGTTCGACATCTTCTTATGACTTCATAAATCTAAAATAGCATAATATGGGGAAAAAATCCCTAGCTCTTCATAGGTGCAGAAATTGAGTAAATGTAAAAATGCATGTCCTCATCCCCGATTTTGTTCATTCACCTTTCATCATTGGTTGTATCATGTATGAAACTTGCCTTCCCATGATTCATATTGCAGGCATAGTCGTAAACCATGGTCAAGGTTTATCAATGCTGATAATCAACATCTTGTATCCCCTGAGGTCAGATGTGTTTTTGAGTCAATGGACTACTGCTCTAAGTTTCATATTTATATTTACATTTTTGTGACATTTCATTTGTGGTTGTCTTCACTCGACATAGGCCATTGATTTTCTGGATAAGCTTCTTCGATACGACCATCAAGATAGGCTCACTGCAAGAGAAGCAATGGTATCTATCAACTTCTCTTCTATTTAAGTTTAACCGTGTTCTCATTTATCATCTTTTCCCATTATAGTTTTCTTCATCATTCTCTTTGCTGTTTGGTTATCGGTGCATCTTTGTCCTTCTGGTTAACTTTCTGATATTAAGGAAATAAAGATGTTAAAGGAAATTGTTCAAGAATAGGAAAGATGAGTTTCTTGGATTTATGAAATTTGGTTGGGATTATGAAGCCAGAAGTCTGTAGTAAGCAACCTCATGCGTGAAACATATACTTAGTTCTAATCACCAAACTTAACTCATGAGTCAATTGCTCTGAAATTGAAATTCTCTTTCTATGATGGCATTCTATGCATGCCAAGTTTTTGTTCAGTTGCGACATAGATTTCCTAATTTCTGAACATTCTTTGCAGGCTCACCCGTACTTCTTCCAGGTGAGAACTGCTGAGAACAGCAGGCTGCGAACTCAATAACCCCCCTTTGTAAAAGTAAAAAATTTAACAGCAGTTGCTCATTGTGGCGTTAGTTTTTGTAAGCCTAGGTTCTCTTTTCCCACCCACCTAGGTGGTTAGCTCATACAGTTGTTTGCCACTTCATTGTTCTGTAATATTGTCATTCGCCTACTACTCCACTGTATATTTTCCCTCGTTTTTATGAGATTTTAGTTTTACTATGGAAATTACAACTTTGGTTGCTACCCTCGCTGTTCTCTTCTCTCCTACTCTCTATTTTTCTCTGCTTCAAATGAGGAATCATTCTTATTTTTATCTAGGGAGAAACTGTTGTTCATACCTTTGCCAAGTAATAGTAGTTCATATAGGTCCTAGTAATCTTTGGTTTAGTTTTTGTTCATCTTTTATGGGGTCCTTTTTTTTCCCTTACGAAATTTTACAACATTATACACATTCACTTGGATGACATACAAAAGTGCTCAACTGTGTAATAATGCTACTTATAACATGGCTCTTCTACTTAAGTTACAGACCATGCTATTCAATGATATTGAAAAAATGTTTCACCAGGAGCCATAGTTTTCTCTTTGCGACTTCATCATTTAAATGAAAATGCAAACAAAATTGCTTGATAAGTTGCTAGGCTTAATGCCTGGAGGATGGATTTTAATCTCATGATGAATATAATAGTTAAATAAGGCTTTAAAGTGTGTGCCTTCGGAAATTAGGAAAGAAAATGCTTTGAAGTCTGTGCCTGCGGAAAGGGAAAAGAGGAGAAAACTTTCTTTTTTGGACAAAAGTGAGAAGACGACTTTGAAGTTTGCTATATTTGGTATATAATTTCGTTAATTTTACAACATAAATTTATTAATTGTACAAGTTAAAATAGTAAATTATGTTGTGTAATAATACTTGTCTCTCAATCTACCAATTGAATTTTACAATTCTCAAATTAGCAAATTAAAGTAAAGTTACATAAATTCTAACGTCTAAAACTCATTTATTTTCTCAATTCAACTACAGGCTACAAATTTAGACAAAGTGACAAACTCAAATATCCCTTAAATCTTAATGTATTTCCCCCCCTTTTTGGCCTAGGAAACAGTCTTCGGACAACATAAATAAAAATTGATTTCTTTAACCTAAGAATTTGTCTCTTGCAAGGAAAAAATGTCCATAAAGTGGAAAGTCTCATTATCAATCAGCCCATTGTTAAATTTATCTTTAATAAAGTTGTACTTTTTCTAAAAAAAATTAATTAGACCCACATGACTCTACAAAGATAAAAACTATCAAACATCAAATAGTTCTAAGAACCATTATTAATAATAATAATAATAATAATAATAATAATAATAATAATTTTTTGTGACAGTACAATAAACTTTAAGCCATATTCTTTTCTATTATATTGATTTTTAAATAAGGATACAGAGATTCGAACCCATAATTTTTAAATGATATCTTTAATACTTGAACAATTGGGTTATACTTAAGTGGACGCTTTTTAGTCCATTGAACTATTGCTAAATAAACAAAATATCTCGTTTAATGTACTAGTCGTATTTTTAGTGTCACTGTTTGAAGGTGGTTGGTATATTGATTAATTAACAACTCGATAGGTTCTATTCTTATATACCAATTATAGAGAAGCAAATCACTCAATAATTGAGGAGGTTGGGCTCTAAGTTAAGGGCATTAAGCTTAGAATTGGTTGTAATTAGTCAATTCAAAAGGGAAATTAATGGCATTAAGCCAAGGAAAACTATGAGCCGATCCATTTTATACAACTGTTATTGAATTATTTCATTTGGGACTGTGACATTTGAGCAACCTTTTAAGCCCTTTAAACTTTGTTGTCACTTTCATTATGACACAAAACAAGACCATGAGTCTCATCCTTGGTCAATAATTAAAATCATGCAACATTTTTTTCTTTACATGTTATTAAATTATTGGGGAATACTTTATCTCTTTGTTTTTTTTTTCCGAAAGTAAAGAGGACAAATTATTTCAAATACATAGTTATGACGAGATTTGATGTGGCAACTATTCATGTATAGAGGGATAATTACAAACCCTACTTGTGAAATTTGTTTATTTTGCAATTCATATTCTTGATGTTTTAAAAATTGTTGTAGAATTTAAAAACTATATCCGGGTATAGCTTAATTGTTAACACATAATCTCGATTAAAAGATTGGAGGTTTGAATCTCCACCCACATGCTACCGAACTAAAAAAATCTAAAAATCATATCCTTATCTTAGATTTGTTTATTATTTTGTCAATTTCAAGTGTGATTGTGACTTTCTTTACTATTTTAGAGTATCTCTCACGTAGTATGAAATTCTTAACCTAGGCGGTAATTTGGCTTTAATCAATAATAATACATCACTAATAATTAGATAAACATCTCTTCGGGTCAAAAATCACACAAGGAATCAAGTAATCAAATTATTACCTTTTTTTAGGACAACAAATTAAGGATATGAGAATTTGAACCTCCCACCCGTCTGATACATTTCACCATATACATCGTTGTTGAATATAAAATATAATTCATTTTTATTAACAAATGAGCTTTTTTTTTAGCCCCAGAGTTCCTTGGGAGATTGGGGTTTCTAGCCCCATTATATAGCTCATCTGGATTTTTGACCCATTTTAAAAAAAAAACTAATTTGTGACCCTTACTGTTCTAATTTGTGATCCTTTCTACTTTTTGTCTTTGTAAAATTACCAAAATATCCTTGTTTATTTTAAGTAAATTTATCCACCAATCTCTTCTCCCAACTCTTAGCATTTTTTTTTAATTTTGAATCTAATATAGATTAATTTATTACTTAACAAACGAATCCACACAAAAAAATCTGAAGATTAAATTCTCCAATAAGTAAATTACGGTGAAAAAAGATTTGCATGATCCAAGAATAAATGCATAAGATTTGTTCGGAATTAATTACAAAAAAAATTAAGGTTTCATAAATGTCGTATCAAAATTGCATTAAATGCCTGAGATTTAATTGACAATAAGGGCTAAAAGAAACTGCAATTAAGAGGGAGATAACGCAAAAAAAAAAAAAATCTGGAATTTGGGATCCCGGACCGGGATAGGATTTTGCATTTTCACTCTTTTTCTCTCCTCTTCTCTTGGCCCTGGTATCAATTAAATCTTGAGCATTTAATCCAATATTGTCCCAAATTTTTTGTAATCTTGACTTTTTTGTAATTAAATTTGCCCAAATTATGCAATTATGTACGTTTTTTTTTATTTTTTTCATATTAAACTTTTAATTTACCGTTTGAGTTAGATATTTTTTTAAAAAGTTAGATTTTTTAAGGTCGGAATTAATTATTGTGAGAAATTTGTGGGGGAATAAAGATTTTTAAAGAGATTTGTGGAGGGAGATGATTTTGAAACGTGAGGGCACTACGGTAATTTTACATTTAAAAATTATGAAATTATTAATAAATAAGGAGGAGTGAGGTCATAGATTAGGTTTTTTCAAAATGGGGTCATAAATACAAAGTGAATCATGGGAGGGGTAAAATTTCAAATTTCCCGAGTTCATTTTACACTACTTTATTGATTAAATAATGTAATATATTAATTAAAATAAAAATATAATAATTATGAAAAATTTATAGAAACTGTTGGACCACACTCACAGTCTTTTATGAGGAATCTAAAAGTCTGAAACGGAACTTTGTTCATTTGTCTCGTCCTTCCAATTAATTGGAAGACAGAAATTTATGAGATGGAGACAAATTTTCTTGTCTCTCTTTTTTATTTTATTTTATTATTATTTACATTTTTCAGGACTATTCTTTTATCTATTTCAATTTTAATCCTATTGAATCCTAGAATTATGATTACTATTAATTGTTAGTATTCCAATTATTGTACAGATTCTTTTCATTTATGTAAAATGTTTTATTTTCAAAAGTAGTTACGATCTCTATCAAATTTAAAACACAATAAAATCACTTGGAAACAAATATTAAAAATTTAAGACAATATATTCAGATTAATAGGTTAACTAAAATTATAGATTCAAATTTTCATCCCTTCTACTTGAATTGTTTTTTTTTCTGAAGCCCCCTTCTATTTGAATTGTAAAACTTAAAAAAAGGTTATGATTATCAATAATTTAATAAAATAAGAAAGATAAAAATGTAAGAGAGAGAGAGAGCTGATGAGTGATGGTTGAGTGCCTAGAGAAATTAGGGTTGGGTGAATATACAATTTCTCAAAGAGACTAAAATGAATATAAATAACAGGAGAGGATATTGTAATGTAAATTATATATATATATAAACTAAAAAAAAAGGAGAAATAGATGTTCTGAAGGAAATGAAACCAAACAAAAAGTAAACCAACAATAATAAATTAAATTTTAGCTTCCAAATGTTTTGTTAATTAACTCTTAGTTTTAAAAAGGAGGTTATTGATATTTAATTTGCAAAAGTTACTTTTTCATTTGCTTTCAATTTCAGAAATTAATAATTATTTTAGGTCTTGATGAACCCATGATGACCGCAATTATGGCTTTCTTTCCTCGATATTTGAATTTTATATTTATTTTATTTTCATCTCTTAATATTTTAATTTTTAAATTTTGTTTATAAAATTTTTTAATTATTTTCATAACTCACAAATTTTCTTTCTTTATTTTTTATTGTTTTTTTGAAACAGATACATTTTCTTTATATTATTTACTAAAAGATATTTACATAACATATTTTAACGTTTTAATTTTTAAATTTCGTTCAAAAGGCATTTTAGTATTGTCATAATTCTTTTTAATATTATTTAGTAAAGAACCATCATAACACATCTTTCATTTTTCCTGATGAGTAGATATGTTTGTGTGAATAAGTGTTGAAACTATGTCACAAGCGAATTAAAAAAAAAAATTTAATATTGCAATGAGAGAATGATAGTAAGGATTAAATAAATTAAAGTTTGGGAGATCAAAATAAAATAATATAAAAATTTAAAGACTAAATTATAATTTAATCCAAAAAATCATGTGAGTTTTTAATTACGGCGTTTTTTAAAAAAAATGTATAGTTTGGATTAATTTTACATTTTTTATATTTATAAATTAAAAATATATATAGTTATAAATATAATATATGAATTTTGTAATTCTCTCTATATCAAAAGAATGGTCACATGTTCCTTTATTTTTCGAAATAGATAATGACCCAAGAGACCTACGCATGTATACGGGTTTTGTTTTTTCTCGTGAAAGCAATTTTACATTAAAGTCTAAGTTAATTTTAAAGAATTTCATGATAAGAAACTAATCAATATTTATAATATATATGTTACGGCTCTTATTGACAATTGAACTTGAAATGGAATCATGATATTGATTTCTTATCAGAACTCAATAAGTTTAAGCGAACGTATGTATGTTAAGAATCCCACAATAAAAAAAATTAAGAGAGATGAAATTAAGATATTGATAATTAATACATTTCTCCTTGATTTCATACTATTTTTTTACAAACAAAAACATATTTTTTAGCTTAAGAATGACAAATTCAAATATAAAATATGGTTCTGATTTTTTAACTTTGAGTTATACAAATTTGATYAGTGAGTTAAATATTCCTTTGAAATCAAGACTGAGAACAAATATTCATCCTTAGTTTTGAGTGTCCCTTTAGTCTTTAGTGCATACATGAAATGGTTATGAACGGGTAATTTTAAATGAAACATTTCTCTCTAGTATTTTAACAAATTAAGAGGAGTGCTTTTTTAACTCTATATATTTGTACAATAAATATCAGTCAGGTCGATCTAATTAAAATAGGTTGATTAGGCGAACTGGATGGATCGTTTGGCAAGAAAGGACATGCACAAGGAAATACACACTCTGACGCTCGAGTCAATTTAGACTTCGATCATAGGATTGAGATCGAGCTAGAATGTGATGAGAYTTCAGAGCGAGACCTCCTATTTATAGATTTGGATATTCGACAAGAAATTCGACTGGCAGCTGGACATTTTGAGCCAAAGGTTTACCTATCGAGCACATCTAGATAAGTTGATTTTCTATATCTTCCTCCCTAAAACTTGGCTAAATGTTGTAGGTTGTTCATGTAGGGACAGGGGAATGAGCATCTAAGACAGACTTGGTGGTCTATCCACTCTCTGTACTCCACGTGACAGTGTTGTTTGATGCCTCCCACGTTATAAAATTTTGAAAGATAACACTTTTTCAATTTCAATATAAATGCTATAAAAGAAAGTTTATATGGAAGATAGAAATCATAAGAAAATTTGGAACCTCCTTAGATTAGTAAAAAAAAAAAACTTTTTAGTGTTCTTGAATATAATTTTGTTGCAATAATTAATCAAGTCAGATCACAAAATAAGAAAAGAAAACATTAGGAAGAGAAGTGATTTGAATATCAYTAGAATCCATGTTTTTTTTAAAAATTAAATTATTAATTATGAGCATATATGTAAAAACTTTGAATGTATTTCTCAAATTTTACCAATTATGATCACTAATAATATAAGACAAAAGTATCAAACTTCTACTATTACTTTTTCTTCGTCATTAATTAACTAATATTAAGTGCACCTCCAAGTAATTTGCCTTTTTCTTTTTGGGTTTGATACCAATAAAAACATTAAAAAAATATATATATAGAAAACAGGGAAAATCCAAAATGCTTTTAATTTGTGTGTGTTGATTCCGGTGTGGAATTGAAAGCTTTGGATATTCTRTCCAATAAAGTAGCAACTCGTAATCACCCAAAGCAAAGTGGGCCCCTTCCAGCTAATTTCCCACTTGGATTTTCATTTATATTTATTATGCCGTCACCAATCCTAAATAAATAAATAAATATATATGCTTTATTTTTATCTTTGTGTTTCATGATCAAATTTCACGATACATCATGATTTTTTTTCTCAATTATAATGCTTAAAGAAATGAAATCACTTTTTTTTAAATATAATAAGGTGAGGGTGAGAATTCAAAATTAGGATATTTTAATTAAGGAGATATATGTCCTAACAAGAATTATACTTTAGGTTAGTGAAGTTATTTATGTTTTGTCATAATATCTATTTATTTTTTTATTCTTTTTAAAAAGTTTAATTTTATATTTTAAAAAATATGTTAGATAAGCATTCTATTTTTCTTTTAAATGTTTTAGAATTTAACTCAAAATTTAAAAGCTTTTAGTTTTTAAGAACATTTTTCTATTTTTTTTTTAAATTTAATTGAGAACTAAAATATGTGTTTTAAGAAATGTGATAAATATATTAAAGAAATTGTGTAGAAACAAACGTAATTTTTAATAATATAAAGTAGAAAACAAAACCACTTGGTCTTGCTTCGTAAAGAATTCTTACGATAATTTCGAATTTAAMATTTTTTAAAAAAATACTTGCAATACTTTTGTATTTACAAGCACAGCCTAAACTTTAAAATTTAGTTTATCTTGAATTTTTGTCATTAATATCTAATCAACAAAATATTAATATTGAAAAAGAAAAAATTGACAAGATACTTACTAAAAGAAGTTAACAAAATAATTTATGTAATATATTCATTATAAATAAGTAAATTCGAGGTCAAGTCTTGAAACTATATAAGCTTATATGTAATTAAAATGTAAAAAGAGGAATAATTATTAATTAACCGGTAATTTTGTCCCTTCAGAACATGACCTCTTTTGAATTTCTTAATCTCTCTTCCCAGCTACAAAATGTTGAGTAAAGTTCCACAGCTATCCTTCTAGCATACCCACTTGCCTAATAATAATAATAATAATAATATATTTTTTTAAAAAAAGACCACTTGTCATAACAGTAACGTTTTTATATAAACTTTATCACAAACTCTAACTTTGATTACGTAATGTAATTGTAGGTCGGATAATGACAGTCGTATCCTTAATATGGATATTTATTTCCCCCTTGAAAAGACAACCCCTCGTAACATTATTTTTCTAAATCACTGGACATGATTTTAAATTATGATTGCTGTTTCAGCTCAATTCTAATCACGAATAATGTCGTATTCGAGATGGGCTTGAAAAAGGACCTGCGAGAAGTCTTTTGTTGAAATTCTACTAGAAAAGAAGATGGAACACTCTAAAACTCAAGTTAATCTCAATTCGATGAATTTTAGTTTGAATTTGTTATTAGATTCGCATGTGTCCGAGAATAACGTTAGTTATGGTATTTATAGGAGACTTTCAGTTACAATCGCTTGGAGATCATTCGACCACCAAAGTCCGACACAGAATCCACAAGTGTGGTTAGTGGCATCGTTTGATAGTTATCAATTAGCATACTTAATGTTCGGTTACTCAGACTTTGGTTCGACCCCATAATCTATGCTTTGAACCTTAAAGTGATCTTCTAACTCAGGTCTCCCTTCGATCATTGTACAGCGGACATGTATACGGTATCAATCAATTGGGGTTGTAACGTGGGTAAGAGAATCAAATCTATCTTTGGTATGAACGGTCACTAAAATAATAGTTGAAAGTAGAAAATTAGACTATATAAATCTACCTCATAAAGTTGAGTAACTTGTAACTAATCACAAAGTCATGAGAAATTATTGGAGGTTGCCGCAGAAGATAGCAATAGTTTTATACCTTCACATGTTCGAGAGGAGAACTACAAATTCAAATTTGCATCCAATAATTTTTAACGCTGCATCAACGATATTAAGAGGAAGCTACATTAAGATGGAAATCAAGAAACCAAAAGATCATGAAACTCATTCTTCGACGCAGTTTTAGACCCAAGTCATGCAAACCCGAGATGACAAATAGAATAATCACAAGCATGTAGGTGTAATTTGAAAAGAATCTTAGGCTAACTAATGGATATATAGGGGAAGAGTTTTGTGACTAGATACACAGACTTGTAGCCATCGATCGCCATCAATCAACATATTTTAAAAATGGTATTCCATTGTATGATCATATGAGCTATAAGCTATCTTTTTCAGAGATGGGTCCTCGGTCCAAATTGCTGTGAATTGAGAGGAAGAGATCAAGAAGCTTTATCAAATGGCGATGGCGATGGGGATGGTGATGAGTGGTGGCCTCCCACTGAAAGTAGCCCTCCGCCCATTATATCATAAATTTAGTGGGATTGAACATAAGCTGCTTGTTGAAATGCCTCAATCAAACTCCTGAGGAAGAGGACGGTATTAATCATTGATCAAATTGGAAATTATTTCTAACCATATCCTTAATTCTACTACTTAATCCAGCTTCCCTCCACCATCTTGTTCTTGGCTGTGCTTAATTCTGGACTTTTAGGTCAGATTTAAAGTTTGATTTTCCTTTCATTTTGGCATAGTCATCAACTCCACTTATTTTTGTCTTATCCCTTCTGTTTCTTTTTTTCATTTCTTTGATTTGGACTTTCATGGACTAAGACTATGCTTTGAATGTGTCAGGTTGGCCAAATTTGAAAATAACATATGAACGGATTAGAGATAACTTAACTCAAATGATTAAGACATGTATTTCCGACCAAAAGGTACATGATCGAACCCCACCTTCACATATAAATGTGCCTTTAATTAAGCTTAATTACTTTAAATTATTCTTTTACAGTCATGCCAAATTAAAATTTTATTTTGAACCACCGAAAGTACTTTTAACAAAAAGGAAATATATATGCACTTTCATGCTACATAGTCTTAAATATTCTTGACACAGCTAAAAGCTGCCCAAATATATCATTAGTTTTTTTTTTCAAAATACTTATAGTAAACATAGTTTCAAATCCCATTATCAATGAATCTGTTTGTTCTTTAAGAGAAAGTACTTTTCAAAATTTGTGAAATTACATTCTAAAAGTACGAGGAAGTCACCCAAATGTCACTCTAAACAACAGTTTTCGAGCTAACCCCAAAATGAATTATTTATTGATTTTGGGAAAAATATAATTTCACAAAAAAAAAAGAGAAAAAAAATCAAGGAAAATGGAATTTTGTAGAAAAAGATGGAGTCTGAATTGTTGGAAAACTTGGGAATTGGAAAGAAGAGACCTTTATTAGATAATGGCAAAATGAGTGTCCCACCCACCACAATTGATTAAAGATTAAAGATTAAAGATTAAAGATTAAAGATCTGAGAATTGGCGAAATATTTCAGTGGCCAACAATCACTCTGCCCAAAGTGGACTTCTGTTGCCCTAAAAGTAGAGGGCTCTAACAAATTTGACTAAACACACATATAAGAGAGTTCACACCTACTTTAATATTACCTATTTTTATGGTCCCATTTGTATTTGGCTTCATCAATATACATTCAATTATTCTTTTAATAGCCGACTTACAACATACTTCCAGCAATAGAATGCATTAATAATCGCCTTTATAGCTTCGTAAATTCAAACCCATTTGAATTATTTTATCCTAATAGGGGGTAGGGAAATTTTTATTTTTAATACTATTTTTGAAAGGTTTATTAGATTAAAAGTTTCCATTGGATATAAAAATTTTGTAAATAAGAGCCAAAATGAACCAAAGTTGAAAGAATAGAGACCAAAATAGACCGTAAACGAACTAAAGTTGAAAATATAAAAGCCATGATAATATTTAATCCATCTTTAGAATTGTTAAAGGAGTGATTTGTAAAAGAATCACTGTTATTGTAGGCATTACGACACGTTAAGAAAAAGAGAAAATATACGCAAATTTCAAAAACCTTAGAATTATTGATGTTTTTTTTTTCCACACGGAGGTGGCCATGATTGGAATGGACCCACCAATTAGAGCTCAGCTAGAAACTATTTAGCACAAGGCTCTCCTCCTCAAGAAAAACAAACAAGAGAAGCATAATTGCTCTCCTTCGATTCCACAGAGAATGAAGAAGATGAAGATGCAAACTTGCAGAGTTTCACGATTATTTCTTCTGTTTTTGATTGTTTTCTATTCCTACTCATATGTAGGAGCAGAAAAGACGAATCAGAAGTTGAAGAAGAAGACTTACATAATTCACATGGACAGAACCAACATGCCACAAGCATTTGATGATCATTTCCAGTGGTACGATTCTTCTTTGAAGTCAGTTTCTGATTCAGCCCAAATGCTTTATTCCTACAGCACAGTGATTCATGGCTTCTCCACAAGATTGACTGTGGAGGAGGCTGAGTTAATGGAAAAGCGAGAAGGAATTCTTGCTGTCATACCTGAGGCGAAATACGAGCTCCATACGACTCGGACGCCTGAGTTTCTTGGACTCGGGAAGAGCGACTCTTTCTTCCCGGCATCGGTGAAGGTGGGCGAAGTAATCATCGGAATTCTCGACACCGGTGTATGGCCTGAACTTGAGAGCTTCAACGATGCAGGGCTTGGACCAGTGCCCACAAGCTGGAAAGGTGAGTGTGAAGTGGGTAAGAACTTCAGCTCGTCTAGTTGCAACAGGAAATTGATTGGAGCCAGATACTTTGCAAAGGGCTACGAATCGGCATTCGGCCCGATTGACGAATCCCAGGAGTCGAAGTCACCGAAGGATGATGATGGCCATGGAACTCACACTTCAACTACTGCTGCTGGATCCGCTGTGACTGGAGCCAACCTCTTCGGTTACGCTTCCGGGACTGCGAGAGGAATGGCGGCCCAGGCTCGGGTTGCAACATATAAGGTATGTTGGCTTGGAGGGTGTTTCGGCTCAGACATTTTAGCTGCAATAGACAAGGCTGTTGAAGATGGTGTCAATGTTCTGTCCTTGTCCCTTGGTGGATCCTCCCCTGATTACTACAGAGACAATGTTGCCATTGGAGCCTTCTCTGCTGCGGCTCAGGGAGTTTTTGTGTCATGTTCTGCCGGGAATGGCGGACCATCATCGGGTAGCTTGTCGAACGTCGCGCCATGGATAACCACRGTCGGGGCGGGAACTTTGGACAGAGACTTCCCGGCTTATATTACCCTTGGAAATGGGAAGAAGTTCACAGGTGAGTCACTCTACAGTGGAAAGCCCTTGCCGGACTCTTTAGTACCAATTGTGTATGCAGCCCATGCGAGTAATTCTACCAGTGGTAGCAGTTGCCTGACCGGTACTCTGAATCCGGCGAAGGTGGCCGGAAAAATAGTCGTATGCGACAGAGGAGGCAACTCTAGAGTACAGAAAGGGGTGGTGGTGAAAGAGGCCGGCGGTGCAGGGATGATTCTGGCCAACACTGAAACTTACGGGGAAGAAGAATTAGCCGATGCCCATCTCTTGCCGGCGGCGGCCGTTGGCCAGAAAACCGGCGACGCGATAAAGAGCTACATCTCCTCCGACGCGAACCCAACAGCAAAATTCAGCACCGGCACCACAAGGTTGGGGGTTCAGCCATCGCCGGTGGTGGCCGCATTCAGTTCTCGAGGCCCTAATCTCCTCACTCCGCATATACTAAAACCCGATCTGATAGCACCGGGAGTAAACATCCTGGCCGGATGGACCGGCGCCGCCGGACCAACTGGTTTAGACGGCGATAAGCGGCGCGTGGCATTCAACATCATCTCCGGCACATCAATGTCCTGCCCGCACATCAGTGGATTGGCCGCTCTTGTGAAAGCCGCTCACCCAGATTGGAGCCCGGCCGCCATTAGATCTGCCTTAATGACCACAGCCTACTCAACGTACAAAAATGGCGAAGCAATTCAAGACATATCCAGCGGATTACCGTCGACGCCGTTCGATATCGGCGCCGGACATGTGAATCCAGGGGCTGCCCTCGATCCCGGCCTGGTTTACGACACCACCACCGACGACTACTTCGTGTTCCTCTGCGCCCTAAACTACACCTCACTTCAAATTAAAGTAATCGCCAAGAAAGACTTCACCTGCAGCGCGAGCAAGAACTACAAATTGGAGGATCTTAACTACCCATCTTTTGCAGTTCCGTTGGAAACCCCTTCCGTCAGAGGAGGCGGAGACGCCGCACCGACCACCGTAAAATACACAAGAACTCTGACCAACAAGGCTGCTTCATCGACGTATAAGGTCTCCGAGACGTCGAAAAGTCCGTCGGTGAAGATTGTGGTTGAGCCGGAATCTCTGAGTTTTGCGGAAGAAAATGAGCAGAAGAGTTACACAGTGACTTTCATTGCTTCACCAATGCCGTCGGGAACAGAAAGCTTTGCCCGACTGGAATGGTCAGATGGGAAACACATTGTGGGAAGCCCCATAGCTTTCACCTGGACTTAAACCCAGAAGAATGTCTGCAAAAAGAATGGCATTTCCATGGAATTGGAAGTGAAAACTGTCTCCTTTTAGTTTAACCTGTATTGCCTGTTCTTGCCAAGTGCACCTTTTAAGTATAACCATATCATATTCATGGGAAAGGAAAAAAAAAGAAGGAAAGAAAGAACAAGGATGGAAAAAAAAAAGAATTGTACAGAATTCAAGTGGATTTGGCTTTGTTTTATGTTTATAACATCAATCAAGTATTCCCATTGTAAATCCACGCACAATCCTTATTTGTGACCAAAAATTTGGTTATGTCCTATTACTTTATGCCTCTTCTTGAAGACAATATATCGAAATCAAAATAGACGAATTCAGGCTTCATCTGCAATGTTGAAAAGTGCTGTAGCATATAATTTACAGCCAACTGCTACAAATTTCTTCAACCAACAATTAATTAGGTTGATGCTTTTCCAAAATTATTATTCATGATCAAGATTCTTCAAAATAAATGTCCAAGTGTCACTTCGAGCAGTTATGATATTCAAAAACATTTGCTACCTCGTAGAATTAAGTACCATAGCTGCTTATTTAAGTGAATCATTGAATACATTGTGCCACTTATTAATTAACTGACAGAGAGTAAAGTTATTTAATCGCTATCCACATGAATAGGGTGGGCTTCTTCGGGGAAATTAAGTCCAAAATGGTTAATTGAGATTTTTTTTTTCTCTTGAGTACAACATGTTGGGAGGGGAATTCGAACTCACAACCTTATGGTTGGAGGTATTTGACAATTAACGCTAAACTATGCTCACTTTGACACGTTAATTAGGATTTTGGCACAACTTACCAGCAAAAAAATAGGATATTTTACTTCAGCCGTTACAATCTTAATCAGAATAGTTCCAGAAATTGAAAGAATGCGTTTCATTGTGATTCAAAAGACGAAAGATAATCAACATAGTGTCATCGTCAGACCTAGTCTTGGAGCAAATTAGTTCAAAATTTATATTCAGCCCAAGAAGGAATATAGAACATGATTCCTTCAAATTCTCCAGGGTACAACAAACGAAAGAAAATGGTAAGAATAGTTCATTCAGAGTCTTGTATAGACTGAGAAACAGGGAGGTAATATGTGTCAAGTTGCCAATATTTGTGCTGTACCCCTTTCCAGACTTCTTCCTCCAAACAATCCTTGACGGGTAAGGGAATAAATTGGGTGGAGCAGCCCAGATTTTCTAGTTCAAGAGAAACTATATTACAATAAACAACATGGAAAAAAGCATTACCTCCACAAAGACCATTGAAGAATGAGTAGATTCCTCCAGGCTTTAACAGTTTTGGAAGATGCTGATGGAACCCTCTCAGGTCTTCATAGTATTCTCCATATGTGTCAAAGAAAATACCTGAACATCAGAAGGTAACGCACCAACTTACAATAACCATGCAAAATGAGAAAGCACACCGAGATATTCTTAAGATAAATTATTACAATGCTTCAAATGACTACTTGAAGTGATCAATACTTTGGAACTTACAAAAAAGTAACTAATTACAATTAACCAAAAATGTCTCTCTTACAAAAATAAAAATGAAAAAATCTAGTCCCTCTAAACAGGCACAAGGCACAAACAAAACACTACACATAGTTGAAATATACAAATTTTTTTATTATGTTGGAATATTTTCATACACTTCAATGATTTTTAAATTGAAAATACGTTTTAGTTTATGATATTTACATTTGAAAGACAATATGTAAGGAAGTGATGAAATTTTCAATCCTACAAGAAGTTGAAGAAATTAATAGCATATTTCTGATGACGCTGCAATGTCTTATAGCAAAAGGTTTGAAAAGGATCTGAAACCAAATAAACGTTTTTCAAAATGACCAAACATCTAATGAAAAGGAAATTTAAAATCCTTTATGTTAAAATGTATATAAAGGATAGGCCTCATGCATAATGAAATTGGAATAAGCTCATACCAAATCGTATTAAAATCTAAATAGCAAGGATATCAGTGGAAGCCTATTTGAAATTTCTTGAACTATAAGCAAAATATATGAAGCTAAATGTACTCGTACAATTATACTGAGTAGAATAAACTCACGAAATTTAAACTCAAACTTGTTTACACTATTTAGATACCAAAGACAGATATGGAATATTCATATGAGGATGGATAAAAAATATTTCAGTACTGACTCACCATCATAAGATTCAAGTTGAGGTAGGACATCTTGCCAACGACCAAATATAATTTTCACATTGTTCTTATCAGCCCATCCAGTTTCAATCATACGTTTATAAACCTCTGGGTGAGCCTCAACTATTGTATGTGAAGTGGGGGAATATTGTTGAATGGCTGTATCCACTAGGCCCATTCCAAATCCGATGTTCAGTATGTGACCACCACCCATGCAAACAGCCTTAGCATGAGCTTCCATCAATGGTTTTTCCCAAGCCATCATGACCGCTTTGCTTTCGGAATCCATCACCTTATCTTCACTAAAACTAACTCTATCATCCAAGTAATCCCCATTACAGACACCATTCTGGCTTGCTTTCCTAGCAATAGTCCCAAGAACCAACTCGGCTTGAATCCCTTTCACATTAAAAGTAAAACTATAAGGGAATGGAGTCTGATATAAATCAAAATTTCAAAGGTATTAGATGTCCAAGATCCAAGACAAGATATACAGCTCTTGTCAGAATTACTTTGTGCAAAACATATATGAAAAACTTTTAAATTCATTCAATTTTGAATTCTGAACTTTCAGAACGTCGGACTTTTAAAAAAAAAAATAGCTACTTTGATTCTTGCTACCATTTTTGGCTTCTTTGCATTAGCCATAATTGCCTCAACAACAACCCATGTGGCTCTAATACATGACCACTTTAACATGTTATTATCCATCTGTTAAAAAAAAAAAAACGGTAGGCAAGGGTTAAATGGATTGTTTTTTTCAAGATTATAAATTAAAATGGAATAAACCAGAAGGTTTAAGAAGTAAAATAGACAGTTTAAAAGTTACCAAATAGAAAAATCTCGAATTTCCCTAACTAACAAGTTACGTTTACACCAGAATTAACCACAAATCTCTGCGTTAACTAAATTTGAAAGGTTCAATCTACCGAGATGTTATACTGAGCATAAGTTACTGTAGTTTAGAATCAGCAGGGAGCTGTACCGGCATTAAGAAGAATCTGGAAGACGTCCTGGTGACCAGCGTCCAGAGCAAAGTCCCCAGCAGAGAGATTGGAAGGAGAGAGCGCGTTCCAGGGCGCACCAGTTTCCAGAAGAGCCTTAACGACCTCGGCGTGGCCATGCTTGGCGGCGTGCATAAGAGGTGTAAGGCCCTCGGCGTCGAACAGAGAGACATCGGCTCCGGAATCTATTAGAGCTCTGAGATTGTGGGCGTCGCCGGTCCGCGCCGCCAGGCACAGCTGCTGGCACTCGTCCATGGCCGCCTGCTTTGCACTTCGAAACCCGCACACACACGCACAGTGAGATCCCGGCGCGCCAACGGAGATATGACGGAGAATCTCGCACTCGGAGCCTTTGGGAGTGGCTCTGTCAAAATGCTGTCAATTGCTCTAGGCCCGTTTTAGAAAAGGTCAAGTCTGGGCTTCACTTGGCCACTAAACTCTAAACTAAACAGGCTTTTATAGGCCCATCTAACATGAGTGCTTCTGTATTTTCTTTTTCGAATATATAAAATATTACATTCCAATTTTTTACCAAAGCTTCTAATATGAACGTTGATGAAAATATTATAAAATATGATTTCAATGGATATTATTTAAAAGATTATAAAAACAAATATTTTATTACATTTTAAATAAATTGAAAATGGTAATGTTAATATGATGCCATATTAGTAATAATTATACCATGAAAAAACCGATTCACTCCATATATTAACAAATTTTTAATATTTTAATGTGACGTATGACATAAGTTAAAATATGTTTACATGCTATCAGGTACGGTATTCTAACTTGATCTTCATATCAAGGTCAGATTCAAAATTTATTTGTTCCCTCGTGCAAACCTTCCTCTCCAAACTGTTATATTTCAGATCATTTTAGTCAGTCTATCTTGATCTATTGAATTGGTCATTTCTTCCCAATGACACTCAAATTCTCCTATCGATTATACCTTAACTAAGTCATACCTTACTCAGTTTTTTGCAGGTGTGTGGAATGCATTATATTGCCAATGGTAACATACCAATTTAAAAGAATTTTATAAAACTTCTTAAATATTCAGTCAAACCTAAACTTGTTACAACTTTTACTTCTATGTTTAATTTTTAGCATGCAAGCACTCTCGGTGTAGGTGCAGTGGCAAGAAGCTTTGAGTGTTAACATTCAAGATCTAGGTTTGAATCCTCTTTGTGTCCCGAAGTAAAAAATAATAATATTAATAACTTTCATCATGCTGACCATTAATTTTAACAAACAACCAAGTAAAAAATCTGTTAGAACTCACTCGTGCCCATAAAATACTTGTCATTATATTTGCAATCGTGAACTTCACAATTAGAGGAGATAATTGAGAACATCTACATCATCAATTCTGAAAAAACATTTGAACTGAAATCCCGGTGTCTGAAAAACTTAAAATTTTGTTCAATCAAGTTCATATTTGATTATCAACATTTGTTAGGTATATATTTGAAATCGACCATAAGTATTTATGAATGGTTGATGGTTAAATTATCGATTGGAGAATTTGTGGTCTGTAAAAACGGGTTACGAAGTCGCCATTGGAGAAGATGGAACATGTTCATCAAAATTTGGATCGATTGCATTGAGATTGAACCACTGCCACACGCCCCATCCCTTGCTTTGCAACCGATTTGTTTCTTTCTTTCTAATAACCACTACTGATATAATTATAATCTTACTTTTTTTGCAAATAACAATAGTAATAATAATCCTACACCATCTACTTAAATAGCATCAAAATAAAATTTAACATAAAGAGAAATTGAATAAATTTAATGTCACTTTTTTTTTTCAAAACATGGTTTAAATTTGACTTTTAATTTGTTGTCCTTCCAAATTATAGTTAGAGTGGGTAAGAAACCTGTTGTCATATCAAAAGTTGATAGTTTGATCTTCTGTCCTGTAATTATTGAACTAAAAAAATCCATATCGCATAAAATACATATTTAGTTCAAACTTAATGATACATTAAAAAAAAAAAGAATAGTTGTGATATTTTTAAAATAAGGATTGAAATTTCTCTCGATTCTAAATTTACTATAGCCAAACATAACTCAACTAGTTTAGGCACTTATATGCGAACAAAGAATTAGAAACCCCACCCCCACTTATGGTAAAAAAAAAAAAATCTTAATTTACAATAAATTGTCTAGAAGAATTTTCTATTTTGTAACATTTTAGTGAGAACTTTTTTTTAAGTAAATTTTATGGTGTATTTGAGAGTGATGGTAGGATTGATTTTGAAAAAAAAAAGAGATTTAAGTATAATTGATTTTTCAAAATCACGGTCCAAAGTGATACTTTTAAAACCAATTTAAAGTGATTTTAAGCTTTCATAAAATCAATTTTCTAATTTACGAAACTAGAAATGATTTTGACAATGACAAAAGTAATTTTGGCCATGCTAAAATCACTACCAAACACACCCTTAAATGTTTGAGTATTGTTTTTAGCATAACAAATATCTACATGACAGATCGAACATTTAATTAAAAAAAATGGTCTTCTCATCCAACTATATTTAGATAGATAATAAGTTTGAATTTGTTAAAAAAAAATTTAATTTAAAAAAATACGTTACTCAAATTAGCCCAAGATAAATAAACCCATGTAACAAACTGCCTTTTTTAATACATTAAGAGTGTGTTACTCTAATTAACCCCTGAACCAAATAATCATAACCATAAGACATATAACTAATTTAATGAGGTTTTAGAATTGAAAGTTGAAATTGAAACCAAATGGGAAAACGGCGTCGGCCTGAGGAAGTTACCACGATCGGATGTCGGATCCACCTTCGCGGGTGTTTCAAGTTTCATAACAATTAACAAAACAACATCGGCTTCGTTTCGTTGAGAATCATGAGGCCAAAACGACGCCCGCCTTCTTCACCTTTCTAATTCCACGCGCTACTGCTCCTCCTCGAATATACCAATCGCTTTCCTCTCCTCCTCCTCTACCGCCCACGCTTCCATGATTCTTCTGCATTATTCCAATCGAATCTGTTTCTGGTGTCCTACTGCCTGCCGGATTGGCCTGGGGTTTTCCTCTTCCGTGGATACCATAATCTTCTAATTTTCTTTCTTTTTTATTTTTGATTTGTTGGGACGAATTTTTTTTTTCTGCGAAGAAATATGGCTTCGAGTTTTGATCGGTGGGAAAAGGATCCCTTTTTCTCAGCCGCCGAGGAAGTTCAAGAATCTGCCGATAGGTAAATTTCTTTTCAGTTTTCAAAGTGCCCACAAATTATTCGACCAAAAGGGYTCCTTCTGGAATTTGTTTCTTCGATTGATGGTATTTGTCCTCAGATTTAGATTTTGCCCGGAAAGTTAATGTAACGGGGGTTTTCCCCCGCCTTCCATCCTCTTTCTCGTTGTGATATGTTTTCAATTAATCGGATACTCATGGCCCCCATCTTTGTCGTTTATGTATCTCAGGATGGAATCGACTTATAGAACGTGGGTACATGCATCCAAAGATGAATCAAGCATTTGGAACTGTGATGAGCTCGGTAGGGATTTACGCACTGCTCTTGGCACCACCAAATGGCAGGTGATCTTACCCCTCAATTCCTTCCCTCTCCAGAAGAATCCTCTCTACGTTCCATACGCTTGGCTAACTGCAACATTTTTTTTTTTTTTGTGCAACTTCCCTAGCTTGGGTTGAGGCTCCTTTCCTCTTCTTTTCATAAATGTCATACCCCCAATAATCATCTCTGTGTGTTAGTTTCTATTCAATTAACCAGCTTCGTACTTTTGCTGAAATAGCTATTACTTGTGTTGCCAATGCAGTTAGAGGAGTTCGAACGAGCTGTGAAATCAAGTTATATTAATAACACAAATGAAGATGCGAGAGATAGGCACCGGGAATTTATTGTAGCAATTGAGGATCAGGTTTCAAAAACTGAAAATTCGTTACAAGAAGTTTCTGAATCAAAGGGAAAATCTTCACTGCCTTGGATGCGGCTGGATGAAGGTGAAAGCAACGAACTCGCATTGTTTCTTTCAGGACCTTCAACAGGAGAAGATAAAACTGTTGTTAACAATGTTGTTAGTGACAATGGAAACTCACAAGCAATGGATGAGGAATCAGCACCAGCTTGTTCGAGTAACTCTCTACAATCAGCTGACCGGGGTGACTATCGGGAGGAGAAGTCCCATGGACACCGGAGGACAGCTAGCGCTAGTCCTGACATTGGTTCCTGGAAGATTGCAATTTCCGGGGTTGATTTCCAACAAGGTTCTTTAAATGGACAATCCCAACCTGTACGAAAGATCCCAAGTTTTTCTGGGCTTTTAAGTACTGTCGAGTCTGCACCAAAACTCAAGTGGCCAAAGAATGGCTTTAGGAAGTCGAAAGTAGTAGATAGGCATCAAGAAACTAATTCGACATTGTTGCAATCCCCTCAATCAACCAGGGTATGCATCCTATCAATTGTTAGTTTATATGTCAAATCAGTTTTTGTTTCTGTAATTATGAGCTCGATATCTTGGTCTAGTCACTTGATTATAGTTTCTGTTCTTTTCCATGTAGGGTATAATTGCTGGATATGTAAGAAATAAGAGTTGCTTAGATAGCTGTGATGATTTTTATGATAAGCAACTCTATGGCTGGTATGGATCTATTCAGAGACAGTTTCAGAGGTCTCTATATCAAATGCAGTATAGTAGGCCTGTTCAAGTGACTTTTTCAACGATTCTCATTCTATTGATCGGTAAGCTTTTTTTTGAACTGTCAGACTCTGTTCTTCTTGGCATATTTTTTAATCTTGTATTTGTGTCTCAAGAAGCAATAGCTGTGAGGTGTGATTTGATTTACATTTTTTATATTCTGAGAAAAATGCTGTTTACTTAAGTTGTATCTTTGAGTTTCTTTGTGTTGAACTGCTCAGGTGCTATACTTCAGATATAGAAAATGTAAATATGAACGTGTTCATAGCTTTACGTTTCTAACTTTTTGACTTGTTTCCCGTGGTTCATCCTTTTCATATTAGTCTTTTGGAGTTCATAAGATGTATGACATTGCTTAATTTGTTGTTTTAGATCTTTTTGCCCTCCATCTAAATAAATAACCTTAGTGTGTGAGTTGCTTTTATTTTATTGGATGAGAAGCATTTCATAAAACACAGCTTTTATAACTTAAATGAATAATAATATCGTATTTTGTCTCCCTGCCGAACAACTTCTTACAAAATGTCTAACTTCTGTGTCGAGAGAAACTTGAGAGTAAGAATTGATCCGCACTCCTTATATTGTTCTATTTCACATTAACCCTCTTATTTATTACCTTACCTTCATAGACAGATATTTTAGGCATGTGAAGTGAAAACAGGTTTTTTGGTTATCCTCGCCCTCTGATAACATTTCCTGGGGCTAATTGAGCATTTGGCCCTTCAGTGCTCTCAAATTAGGAAACAGGGATTTGTTGGGAATATTAGCAGTGACATATTTGTATTTACTGGAGAAGTTTGTTAGATAATCTAATTCGTGCTAAAATCGGTAAAAGAAATTATAAGTGCCCCCAACACTCTGAGAGGCTTGAACTTTTTTCATAAAAAATCCCGACCCCAGACTTCTTCACTCTATTTATAACCACCCAACTTTAGCAAACAAACTTCTCAATCTTAAGTAATTAAAAATATATCACTGCTAATATACCCAACATATCCTTACCAGTAATCCTAATAGACTAGCCCAGCATCTATCGAGAATTTAGCTCGGTTGCCCTTCCCAACCTTAAGGACAAAGCTTTTCTTCAAAAGATCAGCAAGCGTGTAAGTCTACTCCATCGGCTCTTGAAACTACTCTTTGTTTATTTTGGAGAACCAGTCTCTATCATCTCTGCCATGAATGCCAGTAGGGGTGCTGGGTGGAAGATGAAATCACCAAAATTGATGTCAGGCAGTTGGTTTAATACAAGTCTGGTCGGTTTCAGTTTTACTGAATTCTTGACTGAAATATCAGGTGTCGATCTTACTGGTTTTGAAACTGTTACACTGACCAAACAATGGAATCACTGCCCCTTTTATTATTAGTTTTTTCAACCTTCAGCGAGTAGATCATTATAAGATCTAAAGAAATTAATAAAAAAAAGAAAAAAAGAAAAAAGAAAAGACACCAGGTCTCACTTGCAATTGCAATAGAGAATCTACACGATCAGGTAGTAAGCTTGATTTTGTTCGTGCTTGGTGTTGCTCAATTGCAATTGCCATTGCCAAAGAGAATCCACACCATCAGTTCTTAAATTTCCCCCAGAGCCAAACAATTATCATCATTAGTTGGTAATGCATCCTCCCTTTATACTTTCTGCTACAACATTTTTGGCAGGGTGGTTTTTGTTAGCTCGCACTTTTTTGTTTGTCATGTGTGGTTTAAAAACCTTCTATTCTGGATCATGGTTAACTGAAGAACCATCATTGCTTCGGCTTTTTTCATTTTCTTGGTTAAATAGTATTTTTTGCCATCAGGTTGGTTTTGGTTTCAAAACTGACCTACACAACCAAATGGATCCCATAAGAAATTGTACCCCCGAGAGAACTTCCACAGCCGATTTAAGGAGTAAAGTTGTGTTCCTATTGGCAATGTTGCCAAAACCAAAACCCAACATACATTTGACCCTAAAACTTCAGACCATTTGACGACAAATGTGATCCATGTTCTAGATCAATTTCTTCCCAGTTGAAATCCCTCGTTGTAATCTTCCGCTAGAAGGGACCTCCACAGCCACTTACGGAGTAACACAGGTAAAGATTAGTGGTAGGTCATATGGGGTTTGTTCATCTCACCGTTCGGAAGTTCCAAGTTTTCTTGTGCATTTTATGCTTAAATAGTGGAATTTGAGTTGGCAGCAGCTTTATTTCCTTACCTGCTGATCGCTCCCAGCCTTCCACCATTGAATTCATATATGTAATTCATTCTTTTTCCATTGTGAAGCTCCTTAATTGAGACTGTGTATCCTATCTTAGATGTAGTCACATGTAGCCATTGTTGTGTAGCATGGGTAGTGGTCTGATTCTGTTGTTTTTTTCATTCATCACATTCAGACATTGCTTTAGAGAGAGACTTATGTCTGTTCTTTCATGTTTTTCAGTTTTGGTTGCACTTCGTTTGCTATGAGGAGCCATTATTGTCGACCAATTTGTTGTAGTATTATGGCAGTAAGAAGTGGACGACGGTGGACGATGATCTCGCCATTGTTGAGATATCTTTGTTTGCCGCACAGCAGCTTTGTACATTAAACACTTTCTAAGATGTATGTATCCATAGTTGAAATATGCTTTAGTCACTGTTGTTATTTACCAAAGTGTTATTTAGCTGATCAAGAGTTAAAAAGGTCTGTACGAGAGACAAAGGAAAAGGGCTAGGGGCTAACCATTGAATCTTTTCCCCCTTTATTCCGTGTCTTTGGTCCTGTTTCAAATCTATATTTCTTTTTTTCCGGGTGCCACCAACTTTACTTTTATAATATTAAATAGTTTTAAATTTTATTTTAGTCCATGTAATCATCCATTTTGATCTTTTATTTTCTTTTTTATCTCTTTGTAACTTTCATACAGTATTACACTTATTTGCAGCATAGTTTAGTAGATAAGATGTATGTTATCATCTTAAAAGTCAAGTAAAGTGCAGCAAAGAGAAATAGGGCTTCAAATTCGAACTTCGAAGACTATATTATTGAACATTGAATTTATATTGAAGGCATGATCTTAAAGCCTTTCATCTTGTGGTTTCAAGTAAAATCCCAAAAACCTATGTCCTTTACTCTTCTTCACAGTCCAAAAATCCATAAACCACCATGCCCCCACCATCTCCCATTAGGTGCTTTTTGGAAAAAAAATTACTTGGGACTTTTTTAACCATTTTTTTTTGTTGGGTTGGTAGGGAGGGTAGAAAGAGTAAGCTTTGAGTATTATGTCCAAAGTGGATAACATCATACCACTGTGGAGATATTCGGGATATTTGAGATACCTTTATCCTTAACATTTTCTATGAGTCAATGAACTCACAACCTCATGATTGGGTACATATGCCTAAATTTAAACTATGCTCTAGTTGACTGTGAATTACTATTTTAAATATGTTAATAAAATATTAGCTTAAAGAATTCTGGTTAACAATAGTATATAAGGGGAATTTGTGATAGTATCTAAGGGGAATTTGTTAACAATAGAAGCTGAAATTAAGGATTCTAAAAAGTTAAAAAGGCTAAATGAAGTGTTATCTAAAAGATTAGCCATAGAACAGAAAGTTTCTTCGACCCATTCTTCGAACTGGTTGCTTTCTAATTCTCATCTTGTTATTTGCATTGCACTTTTAAATATTTTATAATTATAAATTTAGTTCTAAAATTTTCAAAATTGTGTCAAAGTCAACATACATAAATTCATAAATTTTCTGAAACTTTTGACTGATAACTATCTATATATATATTTGAATATAATTCTAATTTTGTTTGATAACAATTTTGTTTTTGATTTTATAATTTTGAAAATATCTAATAAGACAGATTTATAAATACGAAATACGAAATTCAAAATTCAAGAATGTACTTAACACTGTATAAAAGTTCATAAAYTTATGCATTGAAATTTAACTATTTTGTTTCATCTTTAAACTCATTGGGGTAGTTGTTACTGATTAGACTTTGGTATTGCATGTATTTAAAATTTTGTGCGACATCTCAATTCTCACCTTATTTTAAATTATATATTGATTTTAATATCAAATGTGAAAATAAGACGGTAACAATAAGGACAAATGAAAACCAAGATCAAAACACTTAAAAGTATTAAATATTTTAAAAATATATTTAAAATTATTAAAACTACAATAAAAATAAGTGTGATACTTCCTAAAAAAACACATGGAGTTCTCTCTACGCTCGTTCATTTTTTCCCTTTTAATTTTAGAAAATAAAATTTTCTAAAATCTTAGGAGAATGCGTAGATGAAGAATATATTATACACACTATTTATAAAATTTATTTTCTTCTTTACTTTGGTCTCACCCGGTATCTATATATTATATTACGTTGTATATTTACTCAAAATCTAATTATGAACATTTCGTAAATTACCTTACCTCTAAATACAAAAACAAACTTTATTGTGTTTGACGGTGTTCAAAATTTAGCTAAAACTTGATCAGGTATCGCTGCCCATTTAAGTTATTTTATCTTAATTTGGCAAAAAAGCATTAACTTTTCCCCACTCATATCACATAGAACATGTGGTGATGGGTTTCTTCAACATCATATTTCAAAAAATTATAACAATTTAGGGTTGGTTAATAAAATTAATATATATTGTCACGACAACTAAAAAGTCCATTATTTCAGCAAGGGATACTATTTTAGGTCACAACTTCAAACTTAATAATTAGATTATTTTTAACTTTAGCTTCAATCTATGGACACAAAAACACTTCTTGGTCCACCAATTATATGTAGACATGCATGTCGAATTTTATATTTTGAGTGCTGACTTTTGCAAATGCATGTTGTTAATTTGCGCCCAAATTGTGTTTAATTTGAAATTCAAAAAATATTACTCCCAACCCATATGAAGTGGTTGGTTTTGCTTAATAACTATTGGAAGTTTTGTCTTAATCCTTACATTATGAAATCAGTAATAACATCAAAAACTTTCATGGCTTTATAATTGGCCTCTTCGAATTTTCCAGCTTTCTCACCCTCTTTCCCTTTTCACGTATAAAGGTTTTTCCATATTGGCGGCTAAAGAACCTGCAATTCACAACCAAAGCAACCACACAATAACAGATTTGGGCTCGAATTCATAATTGAGTTTAAAAGAAATAATAACATATTATTAATGTCTAGAATCGGTTAGAAATGATTTCAAATTCTAGATTTTAAACTTTTCCCACGGATCATCACTTCATATAATATTGGTCATGTAATTCAATATTTTGAAACAAAGCATAAAAAATGATGTTGATTTATGTATATGTTTAAATTTCTGAATAATGAGAAACTAGCCATATGAATATATAAAACCAACTTTGTTTACGTACCAGATATGAATTGTTTATACAGTCATTGTCCTCATCAACATTCCATGCCTCTCATGGCTGTTGTTAGAAGAATCTTCAGCTTTCTCCACTTTAACTGAAGCCAATTTCTTTAATCTAGCGGATGCAAAAAGCCACGTGCCGTCCATCTGCTTGCTAATCATTCTAGCAGCATGATATGGGATCTTGATTCTTTTATGATCTTCAGCCATTTTCATCCCACCATTTACAAACATTATACAGTCCATCAAGCTCTCCTTCGCCAACCCTTTCATCTCATAAGCCTGAGATCTTCTCCACAAGCTTTTACTGTGAGAATTTGTTGGATTTGAGTAACACAAAGCTCGAGTTGAGTCACTAATGGCAGAATCTGGATCCCTCAGCAGCAAATGGCATTGAGCTTTGTTGCTATGGAGCACCATTCTCTCTTTTCTGAGCCTCAATGGACATAAATCTAGCCCTTCTTTGTATTTTCTTAGAGCTGCCTCTATTTCTCCCAATCTAAACAGTTCATTTGCTGCTTGTTTTATGAGATTCACCATCACCCTTTTCCCTTCAAGCTTCTCCTCAGATAACAGCTTCTCTTTCCTCTTCCTCTCCACTTTTAGATCCCATGTTTCTCTTAGAATCTTTTGGAGATTTTGATGGTTCTTGAAATTGGTTTTGATTTGGTTGTAATCTAGGAGGAGGGCATGTGTGATGGCCTCTCCCAGATTTGACCTATCTCCAAGTGTTCTGATTTCGACCAAATCTATGAGACAAAAGGCAGCAATTTGAATAACGTTGTACCTGGTTTGTGGGTCTTTGAGGAGGAGTAAGAGACAATCAATGCCAATGTATTGCCAGTCATCTGAAGATCTTGACAAGTTGCAAAGGGTGTCAATTATTTCTCTGGATTCAGCAATGTACTTCCTTGAAAATTTGTTGTGGGTCAAGATTTTTACTAGTCCTACTCCACCACTTGAGGTGTAATTTGACAATCCACCCCACATTCCACACAAATCTCTTAAAAAGATTGGATTTTTTTTGCAAATGATGTCCAAACACCTCCCTTTGGAAGCAAAACATTTCACCAAATGGAGGCTCCAACATTGGAGTTGGCTAGCCCATTCCTCTGCCTTCCTATCCTCAATCTCTCTCCCTCCAACTCCTCTTGTGAGCAAATCTCTATGGTATTTCTCTCTATCTTCTTCCTTTGATGCTACAAAGTTGTTGTACACTAAATCAAGGCAAGAGCAAGAAATCTCCATGGCTGATTTGACAATTTCCTCTTGATATTCAGCAAGGGCTTCAAAAGTAGAGTCGTAGCTAGCGAGATGGCCGAGTGCTCGGACGGCGACTCTCCGCTCGACCCAGCTCATTTTTCCTCTCAGAAGCTCCATTAATGGGGGGATCACTCCTGATTCCACAGCTTTTTGAGCAAACTCAGGCTTGTTGATGGTGTAAGAGCCAATGACATGAGCTGCATAATATGGGATGTAGATGTTTTGGTCCCTAAGAAGCCAATTGCTGTCGTTGAGGCCCCTTTGGATAAGATTTCCCATGCATTCAAAGACACCAAGAGAAGGGTATTCTCTGTCATTTGGGTGAGCCATGGCTATGTGCCAAAGGGCACTTAGGACAAGGACATGGTCATGGTCATCTCTATAAGGTAACTCATTGAAACATTTGCTTATTCCAGCTCTTCTTGTGGGCAAGTGGGTCTCTTTTGTTAAGCAAAAGAAACAAGGGGAATTGGTGCAATCCCTCATCTCGTGGCTTTCCTTCCTTCTTCCTTTTGTTGGGAATTTACGGTTTTGGAAAAAGGTTGGAGCTCTAGGGTTTGATGTTTAAGATCATGGAGTATTATAGATAAAGGAAAGGTTTTTATTTCTTTCTTTATTTATTTTTTGAATGAGGGAGATAAACGGCGCATGCAAGCTCGGATTTCTATAATTGAACTCATGTTGTTTAAGAGTCTCGAATTCCCATATCAATCGTAACTTCTTGTAGAAAAAATCTAAATGAAGAACTACAAGAAGAAAGAATAAAGGTAAAAACTTTGGAGTATTCATGTTCACCCACTAATCAACACTTCCATATAAATGGTGGGGTTGTTTCTAAATGCAGTAAAAATATGATATGATATGATATTTATATAATATATATATATTAAGTAATTGTATGGGTATTTTTCATACAAATGGCCACTTTGGGTTTGATTTTGTAACAATATTAATGAAAATGGGGAGACGACCAGCTGGAAGTGCTTCCCACGTCAGAAAGCTTGTGGTCCAGTCCTCCCCACAGTCTCACTCGTCGTCTTCTGGCAAGAGAGAGAGAATTATCAGAAGAAGAAGAAGAAGAAGAAACTGAGAAGAATTAGGGTAAGAATTTTGGCAGGTAAAAACAAAAGTTTCAGATTCCCTAGTAAAATTTGTCATGATATTGTCTGAAACAAAGCTAGGCTCCAAAGTCTCTAGAGCTAATCAGCTACCTGCCTGCCCCTACTCCTTCAAAGTTTTCAAACATTCCTAGTGAAAGATATATAAAATTGATTCTTGATATTGAGCAAAATACAACCTACCGCGCGGAACAAGGAGAAAATATCATCTCACATGACGTTTTCTTGAATTACTTTAGAAATATGCAGTGACCAAGCTATAAAGCTCGACTAGAGAGTAATCCTATAGCTTGGACTACTACTTATGGCCGCTAAAAGAAGACTAATGTAAAAGTAACTCGCGCAACCAATAACCTAGCAACTTATATTGAAACGGCCTTAGTAGATTAGAGATGTGGGATCCACCACCATTCTTCTCTAAATAGACATTTATTTTCGTACGCAAGTTACAGGTGTGCAACTCTCATTCTTCGATTTGACAGGTCATACTAATTTGAGTGTTAGAGTATTTTTTCTTTTTGTATAGATCTTTTGTTACGTAGATTGCTGGTATATAACTGAGTATAGTCCACATCGTACTTAGATTTAGGTATAAACAGCTCCCATCTTCTAACTCCATCATCCATCTCATAAAATATAAATTAGATATTGAAGTACAAAATGTGCAGACCAGTTGGATCCCTCTGCAGAAAAGAAGGAGAGGGACCACAAATTCACTACTCAGAATAAAAGCCAGAAGCCATGCCCCTTTAATTCCCCAACTTTTACCTCAGATATCAAATACCGCACCAGATCCTCCCATATGAAACTTTTGCAGAAAGCTGAAACACAACACAAACACAAGCCTGATAATATATTTGAATAATGGAACACACAAGTACGAAGTAATATATATATGTATATATTAATGTTTGTAGATTAGATTAAAGAAAGAATTAAACATGCTTAAGTTATGTTATGGGTTTTGTGTGTTCAGTCTGTAGCTCGTGCGAGGGAGCTGACACACACGTCAGGGATTCAGGAGGAGTTTTAGTTCGTAATTGGATGGTTGGATTTGTGGCGTGTGCTTTGCATTGATTATCCCAGCCGATGATGACTCAAACTTTGGTTACCCAGACTAAGAATGTATAAAAATGTATGATTTTGTTTGTGGTCCTTTCCTAGCTAGTTTAAGAGCTCGACTTTTCATATTCTCCTCGACGGTGGGCCTTTTGGTTCTTGATCCACTTCCAGCCATGGCCTTGCCTTATCAAGTGGTAGAATATCCCCTACTTTATGGCCCAAAATTGAGGGCACCCCCAACTCTTCAAATTTTGAAGTGTTTACTTTGGGACACACTTGACTCAAATTTGATTTGTATAGTCACCCGGGGTTAAAAATTTTGGTTCTGTTTGATTTTCAAGCAAAGATAAAAAAAATTGAAATCGTTTCGATTATATGATAGGATTGCTATTAGGATAAGTTATGAATATTATTAGAGTATTAAGGGTATATTAGTAATTGGATCAGGGAGTTTAGTTATAAATAAAGTGAGTATGGTTTAAGCTACTTAAGAGAGAATGATCCAAGTAACTCAAATTACTTGGTAATTATTGTAGTTCTTATACCTTTTATATTGCAATATATCGTTAGTGCCTGCGTTCTATCAATTGAGTGGGTTAGTGTTCTTATACCAAACAAATTCGGTACACTATCTATATATATATATATATWTTTTTTTTTAATTTTAGGATTTTAATCAGCCACTCTCTTTTCCATTCTGCTCAGATTTGAGGAAAAGAAAACCAAAAACTTGTAAAGTTGGGATGACCTCAACAACGCTGAATATATACTTGTGAAGTTTAAAGGACAAACTCTAAAAGTTAAAACATATTCAACCAGATTAATTCTAAGATTATTCAACAAGTTCAAAAGAGGCTCATTACACACCTCAACAACACTGGTTTTATAAAATCCCCCACCATGCCAACTGAATTGTAGAACCTTCAAAGCCATTAAAAACAGCAGAAAAAGCCCCAAAATGACAAAAACTCACGGGAAACATCCAAACACCAAAAACCAACTTCTAAACTCACTAATCTGTGCCAAAGTGAGCATARCTAAGTGGTAATTGGCATATATCTCCAACCAAGAGGTTGTAAGTTCAATCCCCCACTCCACATGTTTCAAAAACTTATTCAAACACGAAACGATATCCATCACCAAACCCAACAAAATCCTTCAAGAAACTCCAAGAATACAACCAAAAAAAACTTAACATCCACATTCGGTACTAAAACTAATTCAGCAGTTTCAGAACGAATCAAGAAAAACGTGCAGAGGAATAGAAAGGGCATTGTGAAAGCAAAAGCGAAGGGTGAAAGCAAATAGTTGAGGTATGGCAGCGTCAAGGCGCTTGAGGTAGCATCAAGACACTCCGATCTTGGAGTTCCACTTTGAACCACCATAACAAAGGTAAAGGTTGCATCTTGGCACTCTCTTGATCTCGAGTTTCAAGCTTATGCAACTGCCTAGATGCCAAAAAATAATCCCACAAACCATCTAATACAAGTTTATATAGCATCTCCTAATTTGCACATCTAAACACATGCTACATAAACTAGACTTTACAAACTCCAAGCCATTCAAACTCAAATTTATTAAAACTGCTACCGTGAAAGTGATCATAGAATGAATTTGATTTAACCAAAATTTTAGAGTCGTAAACTCAGCTTAATAAGAAGAAAATTCATCAACCAACTAGTCTCATAATAATTCTAACTCTATCCAAATCCAAACTAACCTGAATTAGCCTTACAACCCCACCCAACCCAACCCAACCCAAAACTGTTTTAGTTGGGTTGATTAGATCCAGCAAAAACTTGCTACACTTAGAATTAATTTTGTGAGTGACTGACACCAAAGATGCAATGATTCCAAATAAAGCAAGCAAGGGGGCGTTTTAATTATGAGTCGGTGGCATTAGTCTTCTCAATATAATAATTGGGGCCTCCGCATTAGACATGATCTTGGCCTTTACCTGTACTAAGTTTCAAATCCCACATTAAGTTATGGATCCGACAGAATTGAAGCTAGCGTGGAAAAGGAAAAAAGGAAGCCAACATGGGACTGCATTATTCAACATGTACGTACCAGCAGAGTGTAAGGTTTAAGCACAATAATGGCTTCTCATTTGCTCTTGAAAACGATCAATCAAAGGGTTTTATGCAATAAGTATTTTTGTTAACTGTAGCCCTTCTAATACGTAATTTAACTTTATGGAAAACTACTTGATAAGACCACCCAATAATGGCAACAGCAGATTGCATCATCTCATGATGAACAGTCCCTTCTGCTGATTCAAATTCATCAGTGTTTTGATGAGAATAGAACTAGGCAATTATTATGCAAACAAGTGCATCCAAAGCTGACTTTGGATGAATTATGAGAGCTTTGGATGGATTATGACATCAAATGGGAGATGTTTGGTTGACGGTTTTAACGAGACAGTTTATGAAGAAGAGCTTGAGTTCGTATAAGTTTAGGATGTGTAAAGATTAATATGTAACACAGAAGGTAGATTATATAAGCTTGAATTTCTATAACATGGTTTTATGTAGGCCGTAAATTAACAAACCCACGAACCAGACCTAAGTTCGGTTCTTTGATTACAGTTGGTGTGAGGAAGATAAGCTTTAATTATGAGGGGAAAGTGATTTGACTTTGAAGAATAGGAACCAAATTTCAAAAGGAGTCTTTTGGATGACTATTGACAATTTACCAAGGAACAGGGGAAAATTTTATGAATGACAATGCTCTATTTACAAATTTAAAAGAGTATTGGTCCCAGTTCCTATATGTGCTATTAATTATCTCAAGGAGATCTAGGCATCTAGCTTGCTATCAGTACAATAACTTACTACTGTCTGTCTGTCACTCTTCACGTCATCCCCTTAAGCGTCTGTATTCCAGATGACATTACTGTCGTTGAACTTGTCGAGAGCAGCGACTTTAGTAGTATGATATGCTTGTGCTGCAACAGCATTATCAATGATCTGACCCTGAGGGAGCTCACAAGTTTCACTCATTGAGGCAAATCTTAGTTCAGCAGGAGGAATGAAGCAGTCTACAGATAAACCAGGGACATTGAATGCTACTTCTTCAATTGTCCATGCTTCTTCCATCCTGGTCTTGGTGTGGCTCATAGCAGTATCTCCAAATCTGAAGAGGGTTACTACCGAACGTCCCGAGTGCGCAATCATAATCCCCTCAATGGGTCGGTAATCGTCGAGAAATGAATTGATTGTGGTCTCCCAGTAAACTGCATCACCTCCATTGTTTTGTATGCGGGTCAAGTGAGAGTCTTCCAAGTGCACCAGGAGCCCCGTTTTCTGACTGAAATAACCAAATAAAACGTGTCTTATGATCTCAGCTGGCCCTTCACTCCTGGCCTTCAATGTTACAGGATCTGCACAGAGCTTGAGGATGAAGCAATCCTCATCGTTTATCTTCTTTTCCCCAGTGCATCTTGCGTTGGTAAACATGCTTGCAGTTGTTTTAGGATCAAGCCCCTGGAAAAATGGAGCAACTTAAGCGAAATGATCGAATACGGTGTGAACTTGAAGGCAGAGACAATCACCTGAAGTGCACGGCGTAAGGGTCTAACGGGTCCTTTAGCACAATGTGCACCAAGCCATGGCGTGTGCCTCCAAACAAGCCTCCCATTGCACCCAGCATGAACCTTGCTGCCACCAAGCGCAAGCTCTACATACCACATGTCTGGATTCATTTGCCACAAGACAAACCCACCCGACTCGGCATCTTTCGAGGAGTTACGGCTCCTGATAACTCTGTTAGCAGTTTCAAACTCAGAAGCTACCATCCTCACCTTTCCCATGGCATAGGCATTTTGAATAGAGTTTTGAAGCTTTTGCCCTCCAGAAGCAGCAGTGTACTGCTGTAATATATAATGTGCAGATGAAGTCTCCTGAAAGAGAATCCATCCAACCATGATATCCAGAAAGTTTTGATCATTGAGATAAACAAAGAACTTCAAGAATCAACATTTAACAAGGGGGGAAAAAAGAACAAGCATTTCTACATTCCTCAATTTTCTCATCATAGTTCACAGTACTAAAATCCCGATACAACCATCATCAGGACAGAAAAAAACTAATAACAAACAAAGATGGAATCGATCAATCTGGACTAGTTTTCCCCTAATTCATCCAAATGTTCTGCAATTAGAAGAACGTATTGAATGGAATCAATCCATTTCCTAGGAAAAATCAGCAGCAATATAAGTCCTCTAAAGAATTCAACTAACATTGAAATTCAACCAAGCCATTCAGTTCTCTTCTTCCCCCCGACACAAGCCGGTAGATGAAATCAAGAATTGGAAGACGAAGAAAACGAAAATTGCGAAAGAATTGAACAAAAGAAACAGCAGAGAAAGAAAAAGACTGACAATGGGGGTGTCTTTAATGGAGAGATGAGGCAGAGGGTCGGAAGAGGCAACATGAA
>NW_019104491.1:4642466-4662699 GCF_001995035.1 Momordica charantia
AAAAAGAAGATAAAAGGATGCCGTTTGGAAGAAGGAAACAATAAACATAATTCTTTTTTTTTTTTTCCTTTTTCTCTCAATCGAAAAGCTTAAGAAATTATTGTTTTCTTTTTTCTTTTTTTTTCTCGATAAAGATTTGTTAAATTTGCCGCGGAAACTGATGGGCTCCCCCATCTGATTCTTAAGCCGTTATTTTCACCGCCATTTTATTTATTTTATTTTTTAATTTATCTCCATTGTAGGGACTGTAACCGTCGTCTTCCCCTCCCCACCCTAATTCCTTGTTATAATCAATACATATATCATCGTCACGTGCATCGCACGTTATTTAATTTTGGAAAAATATATGGGATTTTAAAGACGGGAAGATTTTGGTTGGTTGGGGAATGGGGCTGCTACGACACGACAAGACCAGATGAAGATGCTTTTTTACCCACACTGAAAGAGAAATGACGCCCATATTTTATCTTTTCGAATACGGCGGCGCTCTCCCGGGAGCACCGCCGCCGTTCACCGGAAATTAATTATAATATAATTGTAATTATGTCAAAAAATCGGCGAGGAGGTCGCAGAGGAATCGCAACCGGGGGTCTGTAAAGTCTACGATTCAATGATCAACGCGGTAAGCATGCGCCAAAAGTTTTTATTTTTTTTAAGAAATAAATGGTAATAATGCTTAATTCTTCTCTCGCTTCTTTTACTTTGAAAGAAACGACGTAGTATTGGAAGCGTTTATAACTTCTTTTTATAAATCTTTTTTGCTTCTAATTAAATCTAGTAAGATCCAACCTGACCAAACTAGGTAACACTTGAAGAAATGAACGAAAATGACAATATGTTAAATATTTTTGTTTATTTATTTTCTGACATTAAATTAGCTTATTTGGATGTCAATATTTGCTTTTGCTAAAAATAATATTTTAAAGATTTTTAAAAATATTATTTAATCTGATGGCAGAAGATATAAAGGAATTATTGAGTGGAAATGAATGAAAGGAGACTAAGAGGTATGTGCAAACCACTAGTTTTGTTTGATTTTTTTTTTTCACTTTCCGTCTTATTTTATTATATATTTTTTAGTACCCGTCTAGAATAAATTTACCCTGAATGGTTTGATTTGGTTCATCAAATTATAAATATATATATATATGAAAGAGTTATTAAAATGACGAAGAAAACTCCTAAAATATTTGGTAATCTATGATGTTATATGATGAAATTTAAAAACTTTTAAATGGAGTCGTTAGAACTTTATTTTTATTTTTTTTAATGAACCTTTTGGTATTAGTATTAGTATTTTGTTTGTTGAATTAGATTTTTTAACAAATTAAAATAGTTTCACAACTCACGTATTGCTTTTAAGTCATCAATCTGAATATTGATTATCCTTCCCTATCAATCTACCTTCATTAAAAATAAAAACAAGTTAAATTAATTCAATTACTTAAATTAAGTTACAAATTTAGTTGATAAACTTTCTAATTAATTCTTAAATTTTAAAAAACCTTTGATCCGATCTTCAAATTTGTATTTTTGTGTTTATTAAATCTCTAAACTTTATTAAAAAACGTCTAAAAAGCATTTAAAAAAAAGTCTAAAAGATTCCTAAACTTTCAATTTTGTGTCAAATAAGTTCATAAACTTGTACTTTGCATTTAATAGACCATTGACCGATTTGATATTTTTTAAAATTCACTAATCTATTAAACAAAAAAATTGAAAGATAATATTATTTTAATGTCTAATAGATCCACAAAATTTTAAAATAACGAAATAAGTTTTTTTTTTTCTGAGTACAACATTGTGGGGGTGGTCAGAGATAGGTGCCTTAACCATTTGAGCTATGCTCGGTTTGGCAAATAGCGAAATAAGTTAGGGACTATTAGATACAAATTTAAATTTCATAAATTCATTAGATACAAGAATTTATTAAATAATATCTACTGGTTACAGAAATCAAGAAATATGTAATTTAATGCGAAGAAAAAGTTGCGGCTGGGGATGAGTTTTATTTATTTATTTATTTTATCATGAGGATTGAGGAAGTGATAGTTGTGTGGGCAAGGGTAACGGAGGGATTCGAACTTGGGACGGCACTGAATGGGCTCCTCTGGTTGGGGATCTGTGGACCCCAGCATTGGAAAATTATATAAAACAGTTTTTATTTAAATTTAATCGAACAAATCTGAGTTGAAAACTGTTTGAAAATAAAAAAGGAAAAAGAAAATTGAGGTAGCGACAATTTTACGCATTGAATATGTTGAGATATTGCTGTTGCTTACTGTGGTATGGAAATTTGTTCACTTTTATGTAGCCAGTAGCCTACCCCTACAATCCTACCTCCTAAATTTTCTTTTTTGGGAGGCTTTATATATATATGTATATACATATATATATATATATATATATATATATATATATAATATCTCGAAATAAATACTATGTGATTTGTACTAATGGATCTCTATGGTAAAGATTTGTTATCTAGACTGAGTAACATTGAAACTGTCTTTTAAAAAAAATACTGAAATTAACTTATTGAATTTAAGACTTTAAAATTTTATTATTATTATTATTATTTTTAGTATTAAAGCTCAAGGATTTTGCTCCTGTGCCATCTCTGGGAGATTTTTTAAAGAAAAGAAAAATTCTTTTCATCCTCTTATTCTTAATTTGTTATTTATAATTTAATTTTTTTAAATTAAAATATAAACTCAAACCAATGACGAAATTGCGAAAGTGAGCATAATTCAACTTGACATATACCTCTAACTTGACATAGAAGAAAGCATCCTTCTTTCTTTTCTTTTTTCTTTCAATTTATTTATTTTAGTATTTGTAATTGGCCATGAATAATTATGCTTAGAGGAGACGTTTTTGTGAATTTTGACTTTTTTGGTTGTGTTGCAACTGTTGGATGCTTTTTAGGTATATTTTGGACCTTTTATTTTTAGGTTTGGAATATATATATGTATGTATATACATTTATATGTATATACGTATGTACATATACAGATACATACATATATATATACAGATACATACATATATATATACATACATATATATATATTTTACCTATATAATTTCGTTTGAATATTTGGATGGTTGGAATTTGAGTATTAATGGATACATTAGTACCATTTCTGTTTATTGTTATTGTTTTTATTTTTCTTCATTGTTTTTCTTGTTGCATCAATTTTTAATAAATAAAATAGGACTGTGTTGGACAAGTTTCTTGTTTTTTTATTTTTTTTATTAAAACATATAAAAATATTTGGTAATTATTTCTTGTTTATCAGTCTCCAAAGTTTAAATTCAAAAATAAAATTTTTTTAATATGGAAATGATTTTTTTAATTAAATATCCAAAATTTTTATGTCATATTTATTTATTTTAAATATTTATTAAACATTTTATAGGTCAATAATGACAAAATAATTATTTTATTTATGTTTTGGAAAAAAAACTGAACATGGAATCAAGAAACTTGGGGCTCCTTTGGTAACATTCTGATAAGCGGAGAGAGGTAAGCGGGTCGGGGCCCAGCGACCCAGGCCAGCCATAGCCGACCAGACCTTGGCGCCGAGCAGTGCTCGACGTCGAGGGGTTCTCGGCCTAGTGGCCAAGAACCTCTCCAGTGATTCCCGACCCCCGTGCAAGCCCAATCCGAGTCGACTTGGTCTCGGCCCTAAATAGTATAGCGTGAGGCCCATTCTGTGATCTCCTGAGTTCATAAGGATTCGACGAATGTAAACCCTAGGGGATTAGGAGTTGATCATTATAAATACAAGGGTAAGTCAAACCCTAGAGGTATGCCTAACAACCATAGTCTTTATACTCGACTACTCCGATACTAACTTAGGCATCGGAGCCTGTGTGGCAAAAGTCACACCGGTCTTAGTATTGCACTGTTTTGCAGGTCTCATCAATCTCTTTGTTCTTGAAGATTGGTGCGAATTCGACGAGATCCCTGGAGGCAGAATTCTAGCATCAACAATTGGAGTCATCTGTGGGAACGATTAGAGATTGTAGACTTGTCAACATGAGCTCGGGAAGGAGTCCACGACATTCTAATGAAGAGTGCCACCATAGGAGGAAGGTTAATGGGGACACATCCCCGCCCGAGGCAGTCGAAGGAGATATTGACCGACCAGTACTCGTACCGACGGATACCGACCGACCAGTTCTCGGATCGAAAGACAAGCTGATCGAAGGTTTGGATCAACTGGGCGACAAGATGGCCGCCTTAGAAGAGAAGGTAGAGGGAATGAACCGGAGCATGTCCCTGCTTCTACAAAAACTCGAGCAACATGAGGTGGAACAACCAGCGCTTTTTCGTGATCCACGAAAGGGTAAAGCTCCAATGATTGAAGAAGTTGGGCAGACATCTACGGCGTAACAGAAGCCATCAGATGCATAGTATTTTCTTTAAACCCGAATACTCCGATACTAACTTAGGCATCGGAGTCCATGTGGCAAAAGCCACACCAGTCTTAGTGTTGTACTATTTTGCAGGTCTCATCAATCCCTTTGTTCTTGAAGATTGGTGCGAATTTGGCGAGATCCCAGAAGGCAGAATTCTAGCATCAACATACCCGAACAAGTCAATTACTGTTTGAGCTATGTTGGTCTTTGTGACCTGATTTTGAGTATATTTTTTGTTTATTTAATTTGTATAATTTATTGGTTGGTTTAGAAGTAACTCTCTACTTTAGTTCTAAGGATGCACCTATTTCACCAACTTATCATATTTAAGGTTAATTTAAAGAAATTAAAAGTGACTCTTGAGATTGAGTTTGGCGTACCTTCTCATTTCAACATTAAAAAATATAGTTTTACTTAAAACAATTTTTGTATAAACGTGTTTAATTAAAATACTTTTGTGTTTAGTTATTGAGTTTAATAAACAAAATTTGTTGGGTGGTACTATGTCTAAAAATGATTCTATAAATACCAAATTGTATAATTCTAAAGTGACTTTCAATCGATCATTTATGTTTTAGAAAATCAATTTTAAAGTATTTAAAAAAAATTTAAACCAATTTAATTATTTCAAAAGTGATTTTTATGTGTTAACAAATATTCTATATTAAAAAAAAAACACTTTCGACTTCCAGTATCATGAATAAAAATTCACACCCAACCCACCCAAGAATGGGAGTGAAAATGAGAGACAGATTAACAAGAGAAAGTACATATTAGCAAGGAGAATTTATAAAAGGTTTACCTATATTGATTAATATTATTACCAAGGGTATAATTGAAAAGTGTAATAATATAATCTTACATTTTGATGGAAAAATTACCGAATAGTTGGAAGTTCTATATTGGTTAGAATTATTATGGTTCGAAAATGACAGGCACTCACTATTTTTAATTGATATGACATTGTCTATTTCACCGTTAAGTTCTCCCAACTAGAAAGACTTATTATTGTCCCTATGAAACATGTCTATACATTGCTATAATATATTGTGTAGTAAAAAGGACTAGAAACTTAGGAAATAAAATGAATAAAAATGGAAAATCAATCGAATTGAGAGGAAAGATGGAAAATTTGTATTTTGGCAGAGACCCAATATATTAAATTTAGGACGAATTGAAAGAAAAAAGGCATATTGGGAATTGCCAACTCAGCTGTCCAAAGTTGTCATTTTCAGAGTTGCTAATTGGTGAGATGAATCTGAAGAGGGTGTTTCAGAATTCAGACCCACAGCTTTCCTTTTCTTTTGAGCGAAAAAGAAAACAAAAGCCATTAAAGAATAAAGATCGCATCGTTAAATTTCTGATAGAAGCACTTTTTCTAGCCACACGGTGGGACGAGAAAACTTTTTACTCATCATTTCTTCCCAACCTCTATAATGTAACACTGTAAAAAAAAAAAGAGAAAAAAAAAAGTGACGATTTTGATAATGAGATGGCATAATATAAGACATTTATGAGAATGGGAGGCTATACCAAAATAATAATAATAAAAATAAAAATTATAAATTTAGTCTATGAATCTTTTAAATGGGGTCTAATAAGTCCTTGTCATATTTGACATTTTTTATAAAACTCACGAATTTATAATGTCTTAATTAGAAAGGACCTTCCAATTTTGTGTCCAATAAATCGGTGGGTTTTTAAAAATTTTGAATATGTCAACAATATATTAGATACTTTTTGAATGAAGAACCTATTAGATAAAAATAATAATAAAAGAGATTTATCAGGCATTTGGAAAATTTCAAGAAATTATTAGGATGGAACGAGATTGCGAAGTTCTTCTATTTTGATGTTTAAATCTCACTTTATCGTTGAACTAAAAAAGGAAAATGTTTCTCATTCAAATATTTTTCATTCTTTAAATAATCAATAGATATATTTGAAAACTTACACGTTTTAAGGTTAAAAATTAGACAACTTTAATTTTAAAATGGTTTACTTGCATTGCTAATTTTGTAAAATATTTAACGGTTCTCATAAACTTAATAAGTAAAAAGAAAATAAATATATTAAAATAACAAAAATTTTGGACCAGGTATGGGCCTCTCTCCTTTTGGGCTTTCTAATTGGCCAGGCCTTCTTCTTTTTGCATGGGATTTCATTTCCAAACCGGAAAATAAAGAAGATAACGACATATATAGTCATTTAAAAAAATCGGGGATTTTCTGATCCGACTGGTTCAGGTATTGGTAGGAATTGAGTCCCGCCAGTTTTTTTTTTTGCCATCCTTAATCTCATCTTTACTGTTGTGAAATTTTTTTTATCATATTTTTCATACAAGTGAATTGAAAGTATTAAGAATAATACTAAAATAAATACAACTATAATTTTAAATAAAATGTTGGGAACATGAGGGAGATTGAAGTGTTCTGTGTAGCTCAACATGTATCGCCCGTCAAAAGATGATGTGTTTAAACTTCCACTCTACACATTGTTGTACTAAAAATATATATATATATATATAATTTTTCTTTTCTTTCATTATATGATGAAAAATGGTTTGAAAAGAATATTTAACGTGAAAATGAATCCTTCATAAATTTAATTTAAAATAAAAATAAGACGTTTAAAAAAATGAAAATTAAGACCAGATATTCATGTTAGAGACTTTGTAAAATTTTACTATTGGAGAAAATATTTGGAGGATCTTCCTTTTTATTGTTTATTTTCTTAACTCACCTTTCCTCAAAATTTCTATGCTCTCTCCATTACTCAAAATTGATACAAAACACTTGTTTTGTAGGGATGAAAATTGAATTTTCCATTTCTTTTTTTTTTTTTTTGTGGTGAATTTGTTTTAACCATTGACGATTTCAACACTGGCATAGAATGAAAATTAATTGTGAAGCAGTCTTCCAGTGGTTTCAGTCAAATTAAACTTCTCTTAAATTTTCAATAAAGTCTATTTCATAGTTTTAAAAGTTTTATATTATTGTCGGAAATCTATTAATAAATATATTTTATTAGTTTCTGTGTAAAATTAATATTTAAAAAAATTTACCATGCAAGTGCAACAAACTTTTCCCCGCCTTCCAACTGGGTCAATCGGGGAATCTTCTGGAAACGTTGGTACTAAACAAGAATGATGCTTGGACTTAGCAGTGAAGGAGAAGGGTGACGGTCCATTTAGCAGAAGCCACGTAAGCCCCGCACTACCAAACACTATAATTAGTAAGAGGTGTCAAAGCATGATTGGTAGGTCTGTAAAAGTTGATACATCTGTGAGGTACATTAGCAATAGAAGCTAAAATGGAAGAAGGAATCTTAGTGTAAGTGTGGATTTAAGTTATTTGACAGTCTGGAATGTGCTGGTGTGTTTTGAGTTTGATTTAATTCCAATTTCCACCCCCTGAAAACATCAAATTTATTAACATTTTCACCTACCCCAAAACCCACCACTTCAAAATTTTAAATATAAATACCCCAAATCCCAAATCCCAAATCCCATATCTGTTTGTTTCCCGAGAAAATGAAGTTTCTTCATCTTCTGACTTGCCTGCTCCTACTCTCCTTCTTCGTCGACCTCTCCATGGCTGCCTCAGGTAATTAAGAACGAAATTACTTTTTAACATTCCATTTTCTTTTTCTCATTCTTTTTGGTGTGTCTTTAATTTGTTGGGTTAAATTAGGTGAAGGTAGTTTCTGCAACTGGAAATGCAAAGAAAGATGCGCAAAAGCTGGAGTCCAGGATCGGTGCATCAAATACTGCGGGATCTGCTGCGAGAAGTGCCACTGCGTGCCATCAGGGACCTACGGGAATAAGCACGAGTGCCCTTGCTATGCCCAAATGAAAAACTCCAAGCGCAAGCCCAAGTGCCCTTAACCCTTCATTAAGAATTGTATTTTTCAGAAGGATTGTGTTCACGTGCAGTGTACAATGTGGCAACCGTACTTTACTTTTATGCCACATCCCACCTGATCCGTCAGACTATCAATATTATTTGGAATCATGTTGGTATTAACTATCAATGTCCAAATGGTACTATTGCTAACACATTTCCTTACAAACAACCATGAATTTATCAAAAAAAAAAAAAAAAAAAAAAAACCTTGCCTACTTGATCTTTGAAGTAAATTTGCAAACCTAATAAGTACATTTTGAAAGCTAAAGACTGAAAGGTTATATTTGAAAGGAAAAAAAAAAATCGACTGGGCAAGGCCTGCATCTATCTTTATTTGAAACTTCAATTTGACCAGTGTCAAGCAGAAATGGAAACTCCAATTTGACTAGTGATGAAAACTTTTGTTTCATTAATTTAAATTGAGATAAGTGTTACCATTTGGAAAAAAAATACTTGGATACGTATCGGTGAACACCCTCTCATGCTGACCATCATTGAATTTTTGAAAAGTGTAAAAGATAAATGTTATGTATTTCAAAGATATAAAGAGTTTTCAATTTTTTAGCAATCTGTGTCCTACGAAGAAAATGATTTTCAAACACTACTACCAAGTCCTACAAGTATTTTTGTATCCCGTGTCCTACTTAAGAGACTTGGTTGTGGGCAATGTTGAAAAAAAAAAGGAGTTTGTATCCCTGGGTTTGAGTGAGAGTATTTTCAATTGTGTAATCTTAGGTAGCTATTGTTAGGGTACTTAGAAGCAAGATAGTAATATCTTGATTCCCAACTATAGTTGAACCCTTGTGCTGTTAAGCTTTCTCTTATTCTTTTGTTATTGTTACTTATTTATCTGCTTTTAACCCATGGAAAGATAAAATCAAATAGTTCATGTTTGAAGAACTTATAGGAGAATCGATTGATCTATATTTTTTTCCCAACATAATTGGCCATGGCTCACCTTGTTCGAGCAATGATCACATTTTCCTTGGAGCCAATGTGGGATCCAATTTAACATGCAAAGGTTCCATCACTCCCCCATGTCAAGGTGGGAGCCTACACAGGACAACAATGTAGATTGCTTCCAAAGCCAGATTGCGTCCAACCTGTTCGTTGGTTTAACCTATTATCCAACTTAGAAGTGGAGGCTAATGTTATAGGTCTATAAATACCTACCTTGTGGTCGCCATGAACGCAGCCACATGATAATGAGGTAGATCACACCTTGGCCACACGAGTGTGTAGCACACCTTTGTCACAAGAGGCCGCCTAAGAAATAAGATCACACATCGACCATGTGTGAGGTGGAGCTCACCTCAACCACATATAAGGTGGAGCACACCACAGAATCTCCAATCTTTGGATCACACTCGATAAGACCATCTAGGACCCACAAGACATAAATTTTCTATAAATAGCAGAATCTCCCTCAGGGTCAGGTACGTATGAGATGACCCTTACTCAGCTCAATATACTTCGATGTAAATACTAATTTAAGCATCAGTGTGTGTTTGACACAACATGCCACCCGTGCAGTTCTGTGTGTCGATCATCATGTTGATTAAGTAAACTCCACCTCATTTTCTACGTCAACAAAGTTCACTTGTCCTAAAATCAAGAATCAACTACATAAAGAGACAAAACAACATTGAGAAAATAATTATTGTCTTGCACAATGATTATCGGATAGGAATAAAGCTCACCCGAGACTACTCGCTGTTTTTTTAATATATTAATATCTTATTAATGGAACAAAACTTCATCTTCTATAAAATAAATTGTTAATGAACCTTCAAACCATTGACTTTCTTTGTGACATCGCCCTGGACTGACATCTCAAGCAACTTTCTTTTTCATGGCTTGAATATATTTGACCGTCACCATATTTTCTATACCAATACTCACCATTTCAACACTCAAACTCAAATTTTTTATACTATTTTCTCTATGATTTCCCTTCTAGGAGCAATTAATGGACACTCCATTCGTTGAGAAAAAACGACAAGAATGAAAAAGACCATAAAGTATATATTTACTTGTAACCTTTACGAATTCAGTAATAAATAGTGTGCTTCCTCTCCTCTGTTGTTCAAAATCACAATCCAACACTACTGATCTAAGAGCTTTTGAGCCATGGGAGCTCCATCTCCATCCCCACTTGTTGTTTTTTCCATATCTGTCACAATTTTAGCTTTCACAGCCTCATTCTCCAGCGTTGGGTCAGCCAGTTTGAGCATTGAAACAGATAAACAGGCCTTGATTTTCATGAAGTCTGGATTTAGCAATCTCCAGCCTTCAAATCCCTTGTCTTCTTGGGACCAAAACTCATCCCCCTGCAACTGGACTCGTGTCAGTTGCGACAAAGATGGCACTAGAGTTGTTTCCCTTGATCTTTCAAGCCTGCAACTTTCAGGATCCTTAGACCCTAATATTGGCAACCTCTCATTTCTCCACTCCCTTCAGCTCCAAAACAACCTGTTAACAGGACCAATCCCCCATCAAATTTCCAATCTTTTTCGCCTCAAACTCCTCAACTTGAGCTCCAACTCCCTTGAAGGTGGGTTCCCCTCCAACATCAGTGGAATGGCTGCCCTTGAGACTATTGATCTGACATCCAATAAGATCACAGCACGTCTCCCTCAAGAACTCAGTCTCTTAACCAACCTCAAAGTCTTGAAATTGGCTCAAAATCATCTTTTTGGCGAAATCCCACCTTCGTTTGGCAACCTCTCCTCTCTTGTCACCATCAATTTTGGTACAAATTCTCTCACAGGTCCGATTCCGAGTGAGTTGAGTCGGCTCCAAAATCTCGAGGATCTTATCATTACCATTAACAATCTCACAGGCACTGTTCCCCCTGCCATATTCAATATGTCTTCTTTAGTTACTCTGGCCTTGGCTTCCAACAAGCTGTGGGGAACATTTCCAAGGGATATTGGGGAAACACTCCCCAATCTCTTAGTCTTCAACTTTTGTTTCAATGAATTTACAGGAACCATTCCTCCTTCGCTGCATAATATCACTAATATTCAGGTCATTCGTTTTGCCTATAACTTTCTTGAAGGGACCGTGCCACCAGGTTTGGAGAATCTCCACAATCTTACCATGTATAATGTTGGGTACAATAAGCTCGTTTCAGGTGAAGATGGGATTAGTTTCATCAATTCACTGACAAACAGTTCTCGCCTTTCTTTTCTTGCCATTGATGCCAACAATTTTGAAGGTCAGATTCCGGAATCCATTGGGAATCTTTCCAAGTCTCTTTCCATATTGTTCATGGGACAGAATCGTCTCTCTGGAAATATTCCTCCCTCAATTGGGAATTTAAATGGCTTGGCTTTGCTGAATTTGAGCTACAATTCGCTCTCTGGCGAAATCCCACCAGAGATTGGCCAATTGGAGAACCTCCAAAGCCTTGTTTTGGCCAGAAATCGGCTCTCGGGTTCGATTCCAAGCTCCTTGGGGAATCTTCAAAAACTGACAACTCTTGATTTATCAGGAAATGAGCTGATTGGTGGCATACCCACCTCTTTTTCAAACTTCCAGAAGCTTCTTTCGATGGATTTATCCAACAATAAGTTCAATGGAAGCATACCCAAAGAAGCTCTCAATCTCCCTGCGAGTACTACATTGAACATTTCCAACAATTTCCTTACTGGTCCTCTGCCTGAGGAAATTGGGTCCCTTGGAAAGCTCTTTCAGATTGATATGTCAAACAATCTCATATCTGGACAGATTCCTTTATCTATCAAAGGTTGGGATAGCTTGGAGAAGTTGTTCATGGCAAGAAATGAATTCTCAGGTCCAATTCCCAGTACTCTAGGAGAACTTAAAGGCCTCCAAGTCATTGACCTCTCCTCAAATCATCTCTCTGGCCCCATCCCTGATAACATTCAAGATCTATTAGCCCTTCAGTATCTGAATCTCTCGTTTAACGACCTCGAGGGAGCAGTTCCTCAAGGTGGAATCTTTGAAAGTAAAACCAATGTCAGTTTACTAGGAAATCCAAAGCTATGCTTGTATTCTTCCTCATGTTCAGAGAGTGACTCCAAACGAGACAAAGCAGTCAAAGCTATAATCTTCACGGTTGTGTTTTCAGCTCTGGCACTGTCCTTCATCTTTGGTACGTTGATCCATTTCATGAGGAAAAAGTCAAAGACTGCACCATTGGTTGACTTACTCAAAGGTCAACACGAAATGGTGTCTTATGATGAGCTGCGTTTGGCAACAGAGAATTTCAGCGAGCAGAATTTGATTGGAAAAGGAAGCTTTGGGTCGGTGTACAAGGGAATTTTGAAGCAAGGAATTGCCGTGGCTATTAAGGTTCTTGACATCAACAGGACTGGTTCTATAAGGAGCTTTATGGCAGAGTGTGAAGCTTTGAGAAACGTGAGACATCGAAATCTCGTTAAACTCATCACATCATGCTCCAGCATAGACTTCTCAAACATGGAATTTCGAGCTCTGGTTTACGAGCTTTTGAGCAATGGAAGCTTGGATGAGTGGATTCGAGGCCAAAGAAGCCACGAAAGTGGAATTGGGCTTGATATTCTTGAGCGGGCGAACATTGCCATTGATGTTGCTTCTGCAATAAATTATCTACACCATGATTGTGACCTCCCCATAGTTCACTGTGATTTAAAGCCCAGCAACATTCTTCTAGATGCTGATATGATTGCAAAAGTTGGAGATTTTGGATTGGCTCGGTTGCTAATGGAAAGTGCCACCCCTCAATCTTCCATCACTTCCACTCATGTTCTAAAAGGTTCCATCGGTTACCTTCCTCCAGGTTTGTTCATCAAGAGTGAAAGAAAAAAAAAACATGCTTGATCAGCCATTTTTCAAGGCTTTATAATGACTAACTTTGAAGGATTCACTTTGATATTTGCAGAGTATGGTTTTGGAGTGAAGCCAACAACAGCAGGAGATGTGTACAGTTTTGGAGTAACATTGTTGGAGCTTTTTACAGGGAAGAGTCCAACAGATGAATCTTTCACTGGAGACTTGAACCTGGTGAAGTGGGTGGAGTCGTGTTTCCCAGAAGATGTGATGAAAGTGATTGATTTTAAGTTGCTGGAACTTTGTGTGGATTTCGAGTACGAAGGTCGAGTCATAAGTTCAGATATGCACAAGGATTGTTTGATCAAAGTGATTGGAGTTGCACTCTCATGCACTGTGAATTCTCCCGCGAGTCGCACAGACATTAAAGATGCGGTTGCAAAGCTTAAAAGTGCGAAAGATAATTTTCTTCGTTCTCCTAAGTCTAAAATAAGTGTTGTGTTGTAGTTTGGTGGATGTATGTATTTTTTTCTTCACTGCAGCAAAGACTAAAGAGATCAAGGAAAATAAAAGTTGTCGATCTTATTTGCATTTTACTTGTGTGCAATACACATCTGTAAGTTGAAGTTGAATATGGGTATTTTAAATGATGTATTTATTGCTGTTGAATTAATATAAACAAAATTTGAGCAAGTTGATTGGGCTTTAAATCTTTCAATTTGTTTCTGTTAGATGTCTATTTCTTTCCCTTTAATCTATCAATAGAATAGTCTGAATAGCTGGAGAATGAAAATGTGACTGATATTGACTAATATGTTTGTAGAACGTCCATGGGTTCCATGATGATAAAAGTGGGGAGTCTTTTTTATGGAAAATTGGTGATATATTGCCAATATTTGTTGATATTTCTTGTTGACCATTGACGACGGTCGAAATACCTACTATATCTTATTGACGTTTTTAGATATTTTACTGATATTTTACCAATATTTGTACCTCAATTTTTCTCATTAGAAGAAGGAGGAAGGAAGAAGGAAAGAAAGATAAAAAGAAAAGGAAAAAGCACCATGAGTCAGGGTTAGGTGATGTATTTATTTGGTATTAACATGTCTATTTACAATGAATCAATAACATTTGGTTGATTTATTGACATTCATTGCTTTACTCTCTACTTTTATATTAATGTATATTTTAATAATAGTTTATGACTTAATTAAACCTTTTTTTTTTAAGTTTTATAAGTAAACACTTCTAGTCTATAAGTTTAAAAATAAGTTTATATTTAGTCTTTAAGTTTCAAAAAATTGAAGACACGGGCGTGGATTTAAAAAAAAAAAGATAGAGATGTGGGGATATCACATAAATTATTGAATTTGAATTATCAATATTAACGGCAATATTTTTCACATATATCACATAAATTATTAATAAATTTATGTAATATTGTGAATTTGAGTTATAAATATCAACATGAATATTTTCATCCAAAATTCTATCTAGTAAACAATAAACATAGATATTTTTAGAAAACGATATGTACTAGACACGATTTATCAATATTTGTCGAGATGAACTAGTTACTTTGACTAAATAGCTTTTCTAACCCAATTAGGAATCCAATACAAATTTTCCTAATTTTATCATTATTTTCAATATGACCATATTATAACTATTTAGTTCTTAAACCAATACGGAAAAGTTATTCAATGTAGTTTGTTTCTAAGAAAATTACAATTGGTAGCAAAAATCTTTTATACATTTTAAAATATGTCACCTATTTTTTAAATTTTTAAATATAGTAAAAAATGTCACTCATATCAGTAGTATATCATACACTCATATTATTAGTATATCAGACACTCATATCAATAATATATTAGTTATATATCATATACATATTGCACAGACACTCATATCAGTAGTATCATATGTATATCACATACACATTATAAATATATTAGACACTCATATCAATAGTATATCACATATGTGTGTGTGTGTGTGTGTATATATATATATATATATATGTATATATATCAATAGTTAGATATATTACAGATATAGTATAGATATATATCATTTGGATAAAAGTTTTCATTTTAAAATTGAACATCTTTTTTTTAAAAAAAAATCTTAGTTGCTATTTTGTTAATTTTACTAAATGTTTTTTTCCATATTTGCAACCGCCTCTTACTCCCAATGGATACAAATCCAAAATTTATCTGTAGTCAATAATCATTCAATATAGATTTAGAATATCTATCATCAACTAGTTATGACATATATTCTCGACCAAAATATCGGAGATTTGAATCGTCACACTCACATGTTCAATTAAACAATTAAACAAAAGAAAAAAAAAGCTCCAACCGCTGCTGCTATTAATGCTGGAAAAAGATCTCATTTGGTAGAAGAATGATCTATTTCCAATTTGGTGTCCTAGTGCTATAATACTAATCGTCTCTTGACTTGACATTTCTTCAACCAACCGTGTCTTATGTTCTTACAAGTCCTCGCGAGTGCATAGATATTAAAACAAAACGCATTTAAAACTCTTCTTGAATTCTCGACTTCTCTGAAAGGGTCGCCAAATGCACATTAATAGCAGAGCCTACATTTCTCAAATCTAAAACTCATACACATGGCTTCTCCTTGTCAAATTGTTCCCTTCTCTGTGTTCATGTCGGTTATAGCTCTCTTGAGCGGCACACTTCTTTGTGATGGATCGACCATGCTGAGCATCGACACAGACAAAATGGCGTTGCTGTCATTCAAGTCTCGACTCAACTTATCATCCGTCAGCTCTCTGTCGTCGTGGAACGAACATTCATCACCCTGCAACTGGACTGGTGTCAGCTGCAGCAGATATGGCAGCAGAAGAGTAGTTGAACTTCATCTTTCCGGCTTCGGACTGACGGGCTCAATAGATCCTCATGTTGGGAACCTTTCCTTCCTTGAATCTCTTCAACTTCAGAACAACAAATTCACGGGACCAATCCCTAGACAAATCGGTAACCTTTTGCGCCTGAGAGTTGTAAACATGAGTTCCAACAATTTAGAAGGGGGACTTCCCTTCAACTTCAGCGCAATGGCTGCACTTGAGATTCTTGACTTGATGTCAAATGAAATCACAGGCAGGCTTCCTGAAGAGCTGGGCAGTTTAACCAACCTACAAGTCTTGAACTTGGCACACAACCAACTCTTCGGTACAATTCCTGCAACCTTTGGAAACATTTCTTCGCTCGTTACCTTGAACTTAGGGACCAACCGTCTGAGTGGATCGATTCCCAGCCAAGTGGGTGACCTTAAAAATCTCAAGCATGTTGTGCTCCGTATCAATGATCTCTCTGGTGCAGTTCCACCCAACGTGTTCAACATGTCTTCGTTAGTCACCATGGCCTTAGCTTCAAACAGACTTGGGGGAACATTTCCAAATAACATTGGAGAGAGTCTCCCCAATCTTTTAGTCTTCCACTTTTGCTTCAATGAATTTACTGGAACAATCCCTCGGTCATTCCACAACATCACGAAAATTCAAGTCATACGCTTTGCTCACAATTTTCTTCATGGAACGGTGCCACCAGGTCTGGAAAATCTCCGTGAACTTTCAATGTATAATATTGGGTCAAATAGAATCGTCAGCGTGGGTGAAAATGGACTTAGCTTCATAACTTCTTTGACAAACAGCTCGCATCTCAACTACCTTGCAATTGATGATAATCAGTTGGAAGGTCTAATTCCAGCATCAATTGGAAATCTTTCGAAGGACCTTTCGATATTGAACATGGGAGGGAATCGTATGTATGGCAATATACCTACCTCAATTGCTAATTTGCGTGGCTTGTCTCTGCTGAATTTGAGCGACAACTCGTTATCAGGTGAAATCCCACCTCAAATAGGCAACTTGGAAAAGTTACAAAAGCTTGGTTTGGCCAGGAATCGATTTTCTGGTAGTATTCCAAGTTCCTTGGGTGATCTTCGAATGTTGAGTGAAATTGATTTTTCAGGAAACGATCTGGCTGGTAACATACCCACGTCTTTTGGGAACTTTACGAAAGTAATCTCATTGGACTTGTCCAACAATAAGCTCAATGGAAGTATACCAAGAGAGACTCTCAATTTGCCTGGTTTAAGCATGGTTTTAAATCTCTCTAATAACCTTTTCAGTGGGTCTCTTCCTGAAGAAATCGGATCTTTAGAAAATGTTGTAACCATTGATATATCTAATAACCATATCTCTGGTAATATTCCTCCTTCAATCAGTGGTTGCAGAAGCTTAGAGGTATTGATAATGGCCAGAAATGAATTCTCGGGTCCCATTCCTGGAATTTTAAAAGATCTTAGAGGCCTCCGACGTCTTGACATCTCATTAAACTATCTTTCAGGCCTCATTCCTAAAGAGCTTCAAAGTATAACAGGCCTTCAATATTTAAATCTCTCTTTTAATAACCTGGAGGGAGCAGTCCCCAGGGGTGGAGTGTTCGAAAGCAACAGCAGAATTTATTTAGAAGGAAATCCAAAGCTTTGCCTGTATCCTTCATGTCCAGAGAGTGGATCTAAACGTGCCGAAGTAATTAAAGTTATCGCCTTCACAGCTGTATTTTCAACACTAGCACTCTGCTTTATCATTGGTATGCTGATCTATTTTAAGACGAAAAAATCAAAGATTGCATCATCATCAATTGAATTGCTCAAGGGAGAACACGAAATGGTCTCTTATGATGAGCTCCGTTTGGCAACCAAGAATTTCAGCGAGAAAAATTTGATTGGAAAAGGAAGCTTTGGGTCGGTGTACATGGGCAGCTTAAAGCAAGGAATTCCAGTGGCTATCAAGGTTCTCGACATCAACAGGACTGGTTCTACAAGGAGCTTTATGGCTGAGTGTGAAGCTTTGCGGAATGCGAGACATCGAAATCTTGTTAAACTCATCACATCATGCTCCAGCATAGATTTCTCAAACATGGAATTTCGAGCTTTGATTTTTGAACTTTTGAGCAATGGAAGCTTGGACGGCTGGATTCACGGCCGAAGAAGCCACGAAAGTGGAATTGGGCTCAATATCCTCGAGCGAATGAACATTGCCATCGATGTTGCTTCAGCAATAAATTACTTGCACCATGATTGTGAACTCCCCATAGTTCACTGTGATTTAAAGCCAAGCAACATTCTTCTAGATGCAGACATGACTGCGAAAGTAGGAGACTTCGGATTGGCTCGCTTACTAATTGAAAGTGAAATGACCCAATCCTTAAGTTCCACACATGTCCTAAAAGGTTCCATCGGTTACCTTCCTCCAGGTTTGTTCATCACACGTCATGTCATGAATAAAAATCCATGCTTAATCAGCCATCTTTTAAGGCTTTATAACTAACCATCCAGAGAATTCTGATAATGCAGAGTATGGTTTTGGAGTAAAGCCAACAACAGCGGGAGATGTGTATAGTTTTGGAGTAACATTACTAGAACTTTTTACAGGAAAGAGTCCAACAGACGAATATTTCACAGGAGAACAGAATCTGGTGAAGTGGGTGGAGTCATGTTTCCCAGCAGATGTGATGGAAGTGATAGATTTCAAGTTGTCGAAACTTTGCATGGATTTGGAGTATGAAAGACACATCATAAGTTTAGATAAACAGAAGGATTGTTTGATCAAAGTTATTGGAGTTGCACTATTATGCACTATGAACTCTCCGACAAACCGCATTGACATGAAAGATGCTGTTTCAAAGCTCAAGAATGCCAAAGGCAGCCTTATTTGTTCTCCATAGAAAAGTGATACATGTATTGATCAACAAGAGATGCATGATCTGTTACTTGGTAATGTGTTGTTTTCATCGCGCAGCAAAGAGGTGCAGGAAAATAAAAGTACTTATCATCCTAATTTGCATTACTTGTGAAAAACACATCTGTGAGTTGTATCTATGAATATAAGTATTAGAAGTGGTGTATTTAGAATAACATATATAATTCTAATAATGTATAAACTTTTGGTATATGAGGGTAATTATAAAATTACCAGCCTGTGTGCCAACCTCAATTCGATGTGTGCAAAATTTTGGTGGGGATCAAATGCCTCAAACTATGAGATCCACAGAAAGAATGGTGGAATTTTTCGTCACCACAAAGATAATGGGGAACTCGGTTTTGGAAACTTGGGAGGATATTGCAACTGACAACTGGATTCCCCATGGAACGGGCAGCAAAAGGGTTATAATCCCAGACTCTTTGAAAGGAAATTATGTGGTTTCTATAGTATCTATTCAAGCATCAAAGGGAATGAAACCAACAGATTGTAAAAGACTCTTTCGATGAGGAAACTGCAGAAGCAATTATCAATATTAGGAATCAAGAGAGATGAGCACAGGCATTAGAAAAACGGAATGAGGCGAATACCTAGAATCTTCCTCCACCGTGCGTCGGCCATCTGAAATTAAACTCCGACGCTGCATCATCATCATCCCCTGGTTAGGCGAATTCCACAGGACTGCGAAGGTACTACCGTGAGAATGGCTAAAAGAAAAGATGGGAAGTACTTGAAGTACTGGCAATCGAGAATCCAGAACCATTCTAACTTACCGGAGCTGGTTGAATCAAATCCCTCAAAAGAAGAGCAACACGGTGGCTTATAGATTGGCAAAGACGGCAACGCTCGAAGATGCTGAGGATCCCTGTGCGGTCGGTTCATAGTTTAAACAAATAATATTATTGATTGATTTAAGAAGTATAGATGGGAAGTCGAGAGTGACACTTTTTGGTTTTAGTTTGGATAATGTTTTTAGTCTACAATTTTTATTGCATGTTATGTTTTTCATCTAATATGGTTATGAATTCGATAAATTGTGTTGGAAAAACACGATTATGGATGTGACCAAATCAAGTATAGTTCAACAGTAATTAATATATATGTTCAACCAAAAGATTGTGAAATCTATTTTGTAATAGAAATATAAAACACTTACTTTTTTCTTTGAAATTCGAGGACTCCACTATCAAAGGATGATACGAATCCATTTGTGACCAGTTACATATATCAAAGGAGCAATTATTACAAGAAAGGCAAGGAAGATTCAAGAGGCTTTCACACTGCATCTTCAAAAGCTTGTTAATGCACAAGAACCAACAAA
>NW_019104491.1:4670514-4696459 GCF_001995035.1 Momordica charantia
TGGGCTATAATCTCTCCCACTTCTAGTGAACATTCCATCCACTCTTAGACGACAAAATTGACTTTCATCAAAGGTAAAAGAACAATAACCAAACGCCAATTCCATTTTCCAACTGAAAAAGGATAAATTATAGCCACACTCTTCCGATTGAAATGACCTCTCAGCAACTACAAACATATAAATGTGTAAATGGGTTGAATTATCAATATTTTCAGCTCGCCAAATTCGAAGACTTTCGAACACATTCAAAAAAGTCGTACAAATCACAATCAACACAGATGATTTGCAAGAGTTATAAGTTATAATAATATTAAGAGATGAATTGCAAGTTCTTCTTTCCTCTTCCATTAAAATGGCAGCTGTTTCTCCTCCATCACTGGTTCGGTTCATTTTTCTTGTCATTCTAGCTTTTAGAGGTTCGATATTTCTCACCAATGGATCCTCCATCTCGAGCCTTGAAGCAGACAAAAACGCCTTGATTTCCCTCAAGTCAGGATTCAGCAATCTTCAACTTCACGACCCTTTATCTTCTTGGGATGATCCAAATTCATGGCCTTGCAACTGGACCGGCATAAGATGCAACGAAGATGGCCACAGAGTAATTGGGCTTGATCTTTCTGGCTTGGCTCTTGCTGGGTCTGTACATAGCCAAATTGGCAATCTTTCTTCCCTCAGATTTCTTCAACTTCAGAACAACCAATTAACAGGTCCAATTCCTGATCAAATCGGCAATCTTTTAAACCTCAAAGTTCTGAATATGAGCTTCAACTACATAAGAGGTGGCCTCCCCTCCAACATAAGTGGTATGGCAGAGCTTGAGATTCTAGACTTGACGTCGAACAGAATCACAAGCCAAATTCCAGAAGAATTCAGCCGCTTGAGGAAGCTCCAAGTTTTGAACTTGGGACAGAATCATCTATATGGTACAATTCCCCCATCTTTTGGGAACCTTTCTTCCCTTATAACCATCAATTTAGGGACCAATTCTGTGAGTGGCTCGATTCCTCCTGAATTGGGTCGTCTTCCAAATTTGAAGGATTTTATGATCTCCATCAATAATTTCAGTGGCATTGTCCCCCCCAGCATTTACAACATGTCTTCTCTGGTTACTCTGATAATAGCGGCAAATCGTCTCCATGGTACATTCCCGAAAAACTTTGGTGACAATCTACCAAATCTCCTGTTCTTCAATTTCTGCTTCAATAGATTTTCAGGAACAATTCCTCAGTCGATGCACAATATGACCCAAATACGAATCATTCGCTTCGCCCACAATCTTTTCGAGGGCACCATTCCATCAGGTTTGGAAAATTTACCTAATCTCCAAATGTATTACATTGGCCACAACAAGATCGTTAGTTCTGGTCCAAATGGGCTTGATTTCATCTCTTCTTTGACCAACAGCTCTCGCCTTACCTTCATTGCTGTTGATGAAAACTATTTAGAAGGCGTGATCCCTGAATCCATTGGAAATCTTTCTAAAGTCTTTTCGAGATTGTACATGGGAGGGAATCGAATTTATGGGAATATACCATCTTCAATTGGGAATCTTCGCAGCTTAACTTTGCTGAATTTGAACAAAAACTTGCTATCTGGTGAAATCCCACCTGAAATAGGCCAATTGGAGCAGTTACAACTTCTGGGGTTAGCTAAAAATCGATTCTTTGGTAGAATTCCAAGCTCCTTGGGGAATCTTAGAAAGTTAAACCACATTGATTTGTCGGGGAACAATTTTGTTGGGAACATCCCTGTCTCTTTTGGGAACTTCACGAACTTGCTGGCGATGGACTTGTCCAACAACAAGCTCAGTGGGAGGATACCCAAAGAGGCTCTGAATTTTCCTAGTTTGAGCATGATTTTGAATCTTTCCAACAACATGCTTAGTGGGAATTTGCCTGAAGAAATTGGGTTCCTCGGAAATGTTGAAAGAATTGATCTCTCTGAAAATTTGATCTCCGGCAATATCCCTCCTTCCATCAGTGGGTGCAAGAGCTTGGAGGTATTGAAAATGGCGAAGAATGAATTTTCAGGTCAAATTCCAAGTACTCTTGGTGAAATTATGGGGCTGCAAACTTTAGACCTTTCCTCCAACAAACTCTCGGGCCCCATCCCTGAGAATCTCCAAAATCGAACCGCCATTCAATTTTTGAATCTCTCATTCAACGACCTCGAAGGGGAAGTGCTTTCTGAAGGTGGAGCTTTTAAGACCATTCCAGGAGTCTATTTAGAAGGAAACCCAAAGCTTTGCTTGTCTTCCGCTTGTGTAAAGAGCGAACCCAATAACAAAAGGAGAAACAAAATCATTGCTTTGGCAGTCGTCTTCTCAACAACATTAGTACTCTGTTTCACATTGGGAACTTGGCTTCACCTGGCCAGGAAGAAAAACCCAAAGACTTCTTCATCCCCAACTAATCAGCTGATGAAAACCCAACACGAAATGGTCTCATACGATGAGATTCGAACCGCCACTGCAAATTTCAGCGATGAAAATCTGGTGGGCAAGGGAAGTTTTGGGTGGGTTTATAAGGGGAATCTAAATCAATTACGACATGGGGATGGGGGCGTTGCAATCAAGGTCTTGAACATCGAAAGAACAGGGTATATCAGGAGTTTTTTGGCCGAGTGTGAGGCCTTGAGAAACGTGAGGCATCGGAATCTTGTGAAACTCGTCACATCCTGCTCAAGTATAGATTTCCAAGGCAGGGATTTTCGAGCTCTGGTTTATGAGTTTTTGAGTAATGGAAGTTTGGAGGAGTGGATTCATGGGCAGAGGCGTCACTCAGATGGGAAAGGGCTGGATTTTATGGAGAGATTGAATATTGCCATTGATGTTGGTTGTGTGGTGGAGTATCTCCACCATGGCTCTGAAGTGCCAATTGTTCACTGTGATTTGAAGCCAAGTAATATACTACTGGCTGCAGATATGACAGCAAAAGTTGGGGACTTTGGGTTGGCCCGGTTGTTGATGGCAAATGAATTATCCACCCATTATTCTTCTTCCATTACTACTTCTTCTCATGTTCTTAAAGGTTCCATTGGTTACATTCCTCCAGGTTTGTGGTTTACCATTCAATTTTTCCAATTCTTTTTTGCTCCAAAACTTGAGAAGTAATATTCAAATTTTGTTGCAGAATACGGCATGGGAGGAAAGGCAACAATGGGTGGAGATGTATACAGTTTTGGGATAACTTTGTTGGAGCTTTTTACTGGGAAGAGTCCAACCCATGAAGGTTTTACAGGAGATGTAAATCTAAGTAAGTGGGTTCGTACGAGTTATCTAAGAGATTTAATGGTGCAAATGGTTGATTCTTCTGATGAAGAAGGTGAAGAGATTAGTGAAAATAAGCAAATGATCAATTGCCTGATAGAAGTCATCAATATTGGACTCTCTTGCGCTGCTGATTCTGCTGATACACGCATCACTATGAAGGATGCTCTTTCAAGACTTCAAAATGCTAGACATTCTATGCTGAAACCCACATAGATTTCTCATTTGTTTCTCTCTTTTTTTTTTAATCTCACATTACATAATTAGGGGAGTTTGAAGCTGCGTAGTATACTTAATAAATATAAAACAATAGAAATTGCGTTAGAGAAATATAAGCAACGGTGTAATTTTGTATACTTAGTAAAGTTTGACGTGACATTGATGAAAGTTTCAACATGATAGAAAGCTAGCATACTTCTCAAAAAATGTGTAACCACCCATATTTTCTAATACGGATAATTATCAAATAACGTAGAAGCGTAACTTTCAGGGATACTTGAATTTCACCCCTAATATACTTTTTGGATAGCAACTCAAAAGTCAGAAACAGTAAATAATATTATAATAGTGTGATGTCCAAGTAAATTAGATTGATAACATTCATTATAAAGGGTATACAATGTTGTAACAAAACAACAAAAGAGCAGAATAGAAATCAACTGAATGATAAGTTTCCCTGGAGAATCTTCATTAAATTTTGTTTGGTAAACAAACCTTAAGTTGAAGGGATTTTAGTTAAACTCCGCACTATCACTATGACAAGTATGTCATCCAATGATACCAATTTCAATCTTCTTTAGCAATTAGTTGCTAGATAGATGCAATTGTTTGAATGGAAACAAATCATAAGAACTATCACAAAATTTAAGGTAAGTCAATATCGTTCGAGAAAATTATTCACTACATTCAAATAGATTTCTAGCAATCAATCGAACTCAAAATTTTCTACGACGATTTGCAATAAAACATTGTAACTAACGTAAGAGTCCAAAGAATGAAGTATAAACTTACTTTCCCATACCGGGAACCACAATACGTCTCATTCTGCTTTAGTGTGCGACCATGCGTCTCACAATCAGCATGAAGTAGACACAATATATATAATGAAATAAGGGAGAAGATATACATGTCTTTATGTTCTTACAAAATGTGTCTTGTCGAGCTTGATAAGGCTCGATGCTATTACTCGCAGTCAAAAGTCAAAACTTCATAATCAAAGTGTCATACATTTATGAGGATTTATAAACAAGTTATTGAATGTCTGTATGCAGAGACTGAGATTTCAATTTTGTGTTGCAACATTAGATAGGTGTGATGGAAAAGTGATATGTTTATCCGCTCTTGAACAATTATTTCTCGCTACTCCCAAAATAGAGTACTATTAGGAACTTTTCCATTATGGCAATGCTCTTGTGTACATCTAAAGTTAATACACCTCCATGTTAACACAATGATATTCATATTCATACGCCTTCAAAATGGTTCTTATGCGTGAACCAAATCCATTTAACAATTAGACTCTACAAATAAAATAATTAAGCATTACAAATACAAAAAATAAAATCAATTATATTTGAATCACAATTCATCAATAATCAATAATCATAATATATTATAAAGAACAACATTTATGCAAATATTGTAATGCTACATCCCTTAAGTTCCTAGGAAATATATATGTTGATAAAAGATATAGAATTACGGTTAAAGCGAACGTAACTTAATAATAATTTATATATATTTTCAACGCCGCCGTTAAAAAAAATAAAAATATATGGAATTGCGTAAAACAGTAGACCCACTAACGTGAGAGGCAAGTTAAATCAATCTTCCTTGTTATTTTTTACGGTGTGATGCACGCGTCAACAGTCAAATTCATCCTAAAATTGGATGAAGAGGGAAACCAATTTGGTCGTTGCCTCGTTCGCTTTTCGCAATCCCAAATTTTGCCACTTCACCAAATTAAAATTATGGCTAATGGCGGTTGTGTCCATTTTCTAAATTTCCCCTGGAAATAAAACACCCAAATTTGCCCGGGAATAAAACACTACTCCCAGACTTTTTTATTTCTATTTTATTTTAATATATTAGCCAAACTTTCTAGCTATCCCATCCTAGAATAATAATATTAATAATAAAACTTTGTAGTTATCCACCTTTTTTTTTTTCATGAATCGTATTTTCCTTTTTGTTCATTACATTTTTTTAGAGTATGTATTGATTTTTAATCTAAAATTTCAAATTTATATGTAAAAGTAAATTAAATATATTTATAGTAGTGAGATCAAAATTTCAAATAAAATAAAAATATAAAATACAATGTATTTTATTGATTATTTCTTTGTCTATCTCTCGTTTTTGACATTTTATCCTTATAATTTCATTTGTTATTCCTACACTTTCATAAATATATAAACTTAAACTTAACATTAATTAAAAACAACTCAAATAAACTAGCATGACTTAATGTAGGGATAAATATAGTAATTTTTTATAGTAGTTAAGCATACTTCTTTATTATAGTTCAAAATTACGACCCATAAAAAAAAAGATTTATAGTTATTATTTAACTCCATTATTAACAAACCACCAAACATCGAAGATAAATAAATGAATAAAAACATAAAAATTGAAAAAGAAAAACACAAGGAGTAAAATTATAGTTTAAATTGTTGGAAGAAAGACAAATTACCGTTAATCTATAAATAAATTTTGTATAAACAAAAGGGCAAAATCAATTAATTTATTTTTTTATATTTAGACATAACTAAATTTCATAAAAAGAAAAGTGGGTAATATATATTTGATGAATTCATTTAGATTTTAGACCCAGATTTTTTTTTTTTTTTTTAATGAGATGGGTGGGTGAAGAGCACGCGCCAATTGGAGCTTCGTTAAACGAAGAGGGAAACCAGATAGGAGAGAGAGAGAGATTAGCAAAATCTTAAAAAACTTGGGAACAATGGCGGGTCCAATTTCGGACCAAAAACATAGAAACAGGGAAGACCCGGGAAACGAAAACGAATCCCCAAATATTAAAATTAAAAACTTCTTTTTTCAACTCAAAATCCAAAATCATTTCGATCCTCCCTCTCTCCAGTCTCGATAGCGCGAAATCGTTTTTCTGCGTTTTTCGCTTTTGAAAAACACTGCCCAAAAAAATGGCGGTCTTCTTCTTCCTAATTCCTCACTACAAAGCCCCCCCTCACTCCTCCCTCCCCATCTCACCAATTTCTCCTCCGATCTCTCTCTCGCTCTCGTTTTCTTCTACCGACCCACCAGAGCAAGATCGAAGGGCTGAGATCACAACCCAATGGCCGAGACAGATAACTGCGTCCGTGTCACTCGCGCTTCTCAGAAGAGAGTTGCGGCTGCCGCCATGGCTGATGATCAGCCCGCCAATAAGAAGCGAGTGGTTCTGGGAGAGCTTCCCAACGTTCAAAACGTCGTTGGATCAGCGGCGCAGAAGAGGAGGGCGAAGTCGCAGAAGAGTAACAGCAAGCCCAAGAAGAGAAGTAAGCTATCTGTTGCTTCGACGATTAAGACTGTTGTTGTCGAAGACAGTGAGCCGAAGTTGAGCGTTGATGAAATCTTGGATGACCCAGAAATGATGGGGCCTTATTCCTCTGATATCTATGCTTATCTTCGCAAAATGGAGGTAAAGACCCCTCTCTCGCACTGATAAATCAAACCCATCTGCTGAGTATTTAAATTGATCACTGATTCGATTCCCAGATTGAGTCTCAATATTGTCTAATCTATTTTGAAAATTGTTTTTGGAGTTTCTAACTTAATGATTCACTTCAGGCGGAACCCAAAAGAAGGCCAATTCCAAATTACATTGAGAAGATTCAGGCGGACATAAGTGCCAATATGAGAGGGGTTTTGGTAGATTGGATGGTTGAGGTTGCAGAGGAATACAAACTCTGCTCGGATACTCTGTATCTATCCATCTCATACATCGATAGGTTCCTATCTATGAACATTCTCAGTAGGCAAAGGCTTCAGCTGTTGGGCGTTTCTTCAATGCTTATTGCCTCGTAAGCACTCCCTAATTGGAAGTCATTCGTGTTTCTAGACTATGAGTTCTCATGGGTTAATTCTCGACTTTGTTTTATTGAACAGGAAGTATGAAGAGATCACCCCTCCACATGTGGAAGATTTCTGTTACATAACAGATAATACTTATAGAAGGGAAGAGGTGAATATTTCCCTTCATACCTTTAACATAAATTTGGCTCTTGTTGCTGCGTGATTATCGGTACTGAGATGTGAATTTGTGGTGTTGTAAGGTTGTGAAGATGGAGGCTGATATACTCAAGTCTTTGAACTTTGAAATGGGGAATCCTACTGTCAAGACATTCTTAAGGCAAGTTTGATTAAACTGTAATCGATCTCATATATCTGAAATCTGATCTACAAATATGTTAATCCCATCATTGTGGTTTTCATACATTGGACTCATTTTGCTTGCTTCTTTCTTTTGTTCAACAGGAGGTTTACTAATATTGCTCAAGAAGATTTCAAAGTAAGCCCAATTTCCTTTTGGTTTGATCCGGGTCTGAACCAGCTTGGAATTTCCTTTTTACTAATCCTGTCCTGCTCTCTTCTCTGAACAGACACCAAACTTGCAGTTGGAATTTCTGGGTCAATACCTCGCTGAGCTTAGCTTATTGGACTATAATTTTGTCAAGTTTTTGCCTTCATTGATAGCTGCTTCAGTTGCATATCTTGCTAAATTTATCATCCGGCCGAAGTTACACCCCTGGGTAAAAGCCCGTTTCAATCCCTTCTTTATGTATCTATGAACTTGGAAGGTAAGTTGCTGATATATACAAGTAAATTGCAGAGTCAAAACTTGCAACAGTACACGGGCTACAAGCCAGCTGATCTGAGGCAGTGTGTCATTCTTTTACATGACTTGTATATGGCCAGAAGAGGAGGATCTCTGATTGCTGTGAGAGAAAAATACAAGCTTCATAGGGTAAGAAGCTTTATCCTCTGTAGTTATATAGAGCATAATGTAGTTAAAAGTTCTTGCTGCTAATGATTTATGTTTCTGCTCTGAACAGTTCAAGTGTGTGGCTATGATGCCTTCACCTCCTGAGATACCATTTTCCTATTTTGAAGAAGCTTAGATCAGTGCAAGGGTGATCGATTTGATATATTTTACTCGCTAATTTAGTATGACAAGAGAATATGAGAGATCCTGGCTTATAATGAAGACATGATTCTGACCCTCTGATGATTGATAGCAGCAGACTTGTTGGGAAGAAGGGAAATTGGTTTTGGCTCTTATTTTGGTGACCCAAAGAATAGGATCCATATTGTTTATACTAGTAGAAAGATGTTTCTATTTGATTTTGACAAGTTGGGCAATTTGAACTCCTTTTTACCTGTAAATTGGAAGTTGCATCCAGATGAATAACAGTAAAGAATGCATTCATGGCCTTCTGTTGCTAATTCTTTTTGTGTTGGTGCTGATTGAAATGTCATTCTGTTCTCTCTCAAAAGAGAGTTTTTTTTATCAAACAATAACTTTTTGCTCTGTTTTTTACCTTTCTTTAATCAGATCAGCAAAGTGCATTGAAGATGCCTAAGTGGTTTTGGTTATGTTCTTGCTAATAAAAGAACAAACTTCACTGTTGTTCCAATCTCTGGTGATTTTCGAACCAAAAATTTGCTCTGTTTTGTGAATCCCAACTCTTCTTTTATCTCAAATTCAATACTCAAAATGAGATTTTCAACTTGAAATTTGAACAATCATTCTTCGGTAAACTCAATTATCATAACAATTTCTTTTGAAGCCTCTGTTCATAACAAAAATTAAGTCTTTTTGTTTGTACGAGTCTCAAAGATTGTCTTAGCTATAAAGATGGTTTTGACAAACACGTTATTCCTTTGTATCTGAGTTGAATGAAGCTTGATGGTGATGTCATGTATGCAAAACTTCATCCAATTAACCATCGAGGAAAACAATTTTAAGTTCTAATTTCCATCTTTTTCAGATCTAAATCCAAGCAAGCAATTGATGAGATTCAACAGCCTTATCGACCTATATTAGATGAAATAATTTTCCTGTTTGTGCGAAAATCCCTTAGCCAGGTATCTGGCTATCCAAATCATGGACAAACGTACGAAGAAGAGGATGTTGGGATAATGAAGCCAAAACAAAAAACATGTCAAAGCATTGGGCCAAAATAGGCCCATTAACTTGCCATCATTAGAAATACATATTACTTTTTAGGTTTTGCCGTGGAGTCAAATTTTTGGTTGTTACACAAATTGGGCGGGCGGTTGAAATTGACTAGCATCATGATATTTTGTCGGTTTGTACATAGCCCTCCCAGCTTTACTTTTGGTTTCAAACCAAAGATCTCATACCAGTGAAGATAATTGTCCTCATCTATATATACATGATCATTTCCTTCCCTAACCAATGTAAGACTTTGTTTGCATTAACCTTACAAACCCAACAATCATCCACTCGAACAAAGTGTCACTTGTATCTTGCCTCGATTAGTTATGCAACCATCTACTCCCAACAGAAAATGGGAGCCCCTCTCTATCCAACGTCTAGATATAGTGCACTTGCTACATGGACCACCTTGTGGAAACACCTGGTGTCGTTCTATCACACCTTCAATCTCCTCCCATCGAACAAAGATACCTCACTCTTCCTATTAGTCTACCCGAGTGTGATAAGTTTCTTATCAATCTACCCTAACTTGATAGGACATGTCTTGATTGTCACCCGAGCATAAAACATGTCTTTGCTTGCTACCTTGAGCACTTTTTATTCGATTTTGAAATCCATCCACAAGTTTCATGATGACTATTAGGCTTACCAATCACTCTTGTTTAGCCTCCGAGGAATCCTCCCACACAACTAGATTTTTCACCATGGCTCTGATATCACTTATTAAGGATAATGGTACCCCGAGAGTATCTCCACAATGGTATAATATTGTCTGTTTTGGACATATCTCTCACGACTTTGCTTTTTATTTCACCCAAAAGACTTTATACTAGTGGAAATAATTGTCCTCGTCTATATATCCATGATCATTTCCTTCCCTAGCCAATATAGAACTTTGTTTACATAAACCTTACAAATCCAACCAATAAACTATTCAAATTTAAAATTCTCTCGATCTCTACTGTCTCTGCCTCTGTTTTCTCTCTCAATCTCTCTTATATTGTAGTTAATTCGTTCATCTCGGTTGTTGGTAGACACCTTCTTACATTTTAATTATTTATTTTATTAGGTAAACTATTTTGGACTGGAGTGTATGTTATTGCATGTTATTTGTAGGATGTAATACTATTGGGGGATTATGGAGCCAAAATAAAGATACATAAAACTTGAGAGAATAACATCGTGACGTTGGTTGGAGTATTACAGCATTGACGCATGACAGAATCAATGACGCATAAATGGTTATATCATTGAGACGCTACTTATAGCATATCACAGTACTCTAAAAGAAAAAGAAGTAGAGGTGCAAATGGAAGACAATACAACATTGTTGTGTTGTGTTACTTGGGAATTGCAAGTGAAAAAATTCAAGAAAAGACCTTACTAACACAAACATGGAAGAGTATAGATAAGAAAACTGTGTGTAAGACAATGTTGCGAGTAAGAGTGATATGAGCATGCGACTCTTCGTATTCTCGTAATGCAAGATGTGAGAGGAGGGGAGGGAGAGAATTTTTTTTAAGGGCAATTTTACCTTTTATTGTGGAAAATGACCGGAAATTAACCCGTTTAATAATTATTTTGTTTTTTAAAATTAAATTTACAATCAACCTATTATTCCTTTATCTTGTTACCAAAATTTAAAAAACGTTTTTTTATGAACATTATGATTGAAATTAATATATATTATATGAAAACAGCCTAATATTTGTTTAGATTATGTTTGATTAGGTCAAGAATATATGTCTCAACTACTTAACTGGTATGGAATCCATAGCAATAATAAGAAGACTCAAATGGGAACTATGACCCATTCCGACCATGACACGTGGCAGAACCAAAAGCCCACTCCCCAGCTAGGAAGCTCCACAAAAGGAGTTAAAATATTTAACAATCTTTTTAATGTCATAAGTGAAACGTAAGTGACGGGATTGCAGTTCTTAATTAGGATTAAGATAAAGCAACTATTTTGTAAGCATGCCTGCCTTTTGCACCTTTTTCAAACATTAAACTTAATGATTAAATTAACTTCAATTTTAATAATCTTGTATTTTTAATTTTGTATCCAATAGGTTGTTTGAAATTTAAAAATATTTTTATTGGTGTCTAAACTTTAAAAGTATCTATTAAAACCGTGACTTTCAATTTTAGATTTAATAGATTTCTAAGCTTTTAATTTTGGGATAATATATCTTTGAATTATTCAAATTTTTTTTTTAAAAATCTTAAGATCTATCAAATATGAGGTTTAATATTTTACTTTTGTCCCTAATAGATCCGCAAAAATTCAAAAGATGTCAGTAAGATATATGTTGGACAAAATTGTAAAGATATAACATTCAACTTGTTAGAGAATGTAGACATAGTCCCACGTAAATAAAAACGATCAACAAAGGACACAAATAAGCTCATGGAGACTTAGACCTAAGATAAAAAAATGTGATACCGTTATGAAAAACAAAGATAAACAACGTAACAAATATAGTAATGGACGATTATATTGCTGGATAACAAATGAGGAAGTAGGCCCAAATTTTTGTTATATTGGCCTAAATTTTGTTTATCATCTAACTAAAACCCCTTAAACCAATCAAATTTACAACAGTGAAGTATGGAAAAAGTTGTGTTGAATCCAAATCTAATACAACCCATAAACATCCCAAGAAAAAAAAGCAGAGGTTGAGAAATGGACAATTTGCAAAGAAAGAGAAGGGTAGGAATCCACTTTTTCACAGAAGGCAGAAAGCAGAAGGGGGGATTAGTTGTTATTGTGGTACGGTTTTGGAATAATGTGGCAGTGGAGTTTAAAGGACAATGGAAGAACCATTGCTAATGGTAACAGATGAGTGAAAGAGGGGTTTGGGTTTAGGTCTAGGTTTAGGCGTGGATTTGACCACTCAAAAACGTCTGCTTCAAGCAATGGAGAGGAAAGAAAGAGGAGGATATCTGTCCTTCATTTTGTAAGGCCCCTTGAAAATGTAAAAATTCAAACCCATCCGACAAGATTTGCCCATTTGAAGGACAGCTGAAAAAGCATTGCACAACACCCAATGATATCTATATGCTATTGCTATGTTCTTCCTCAAACTTGTGACAAAAAGCCTCTCAAAAAGGTCTCTCCTCAGGCTCAAACTAAGAAAATCATATTGTCCTCCTTGAGAAGTTAAAATTTAACGTTAAATTTGCCAAAAAGTTACCTCTTCTTCTTGGTCGGTCGTGTCCCCTTGTTTGATGGAAGCTCATCTGGTTTCTTTATTGGTTACTTTTCCTTGATGCATTCAACAACAATGCAAGAAGAACCACTTGGTCGTCCTTTGCTCTTCATATGTTGTAACTTATAACTCATATTAATGGTCTTGTTTATTTTTTATGTTTCCAAAAAATCACTTTTCTAATTGGACATGCGAAGCTTAATTTCTTTTCTTATGCTAGTTGAGTTTAGTAGATTTTCTATTTATAATTTGAGAAGGGTTCATTGAATTTTTTTAAATTAGTAGGGTGATATGGGTTACTTAACATTAAAAAACAAATATTAACTTAAATTAAGCAATATTTGGAAATCAAAACCATAGTTCCATTTATTCGAATTTGATGGCATTATTGAGTAAGGGCTTGATAAAAAATGTTTGATACCTCAAAAGGTAAAATCCAACCTTTTAAGACATAAAAAATAATGTATATCTCAAAGACTAAATAATATGTTTAGTTTTCAATCTTTAACAATAAGCTAGTTTACAATCCATTTCTTCATATAATCTTTCATTTCCTAGATACACTCTTCAAAATCTTGGCCAAAATTTTCAAAGAATTTAAAATTATTTTTTAGTTTTTAAAAATAACCCCTTCTTGGTCTTTAGTATAGAGATAAAAACAAACCTTTTAAAAATACACGAGTGAAAATGGATAAAAATTAAAAGGATAAAAATGAAATAGTATTTTAACATGTATAAATCTTAATTTGATATCAAGAGAGTGGAAAGTGGCGAACACTGAAAATGATATTGTCTTTGCGTTTGTGTTTGTTTTGACAAGCAAAAAATGATATAAAATAAGCCCACAACAGTCTTTAGTCTTTACCACAACATTACCAAAAGAAAAGAAAAGAGAGTAGCCCGTGGGTGTCCCTGTCGACGTAATTTTCGAAATTGTAAAATTTCATTATTACTCTCGTGAGCCACAATAGCGCAAAAAATCCACAAATTTCAAGGCCTATGATTTCACATTCTCTCTTCGTGTTTCTTCCACTGCCCAACAAACCCACTACTCTCTCTCGATGCGGCTGTTGAAGAAGTGCCCGGCCGCCGCCGTGAAGGTGCCGACAGTGGCGGTGGCTTTTCTACTGCTGCTGCTAATTATTTCCGGCGAGAGTAGCGGAGGAGAACAAGAAGTAATTGTAAACAGAGACAGAGAAGCAGTGAAGAAAGAGCAGCGTAGGATTACGAGTATGAGGTCATTCCATGTTTTCATGTCCAGTAAGAGGAAGGTTCCAAACGCTTCGGATCCACTCCACAATCGTTGAGTTCATTTCACTTTCTTTTCTTCCTTTTTTCTTTCTATGGTATATAAACAACAAATATTATTATAATAATAATTATTATAAACATAGCATTTTCTTCCGAAAAAAAATATATTTGAGATATTTGTTTCTTTTGTTGTTCTATTTCGTTGATTTGGTTAAACGGTTTAAAATCTTGGAGATGAAATGGGAATATATGACTTTTTTTTTTCTCTCTATATATTTTTGGAGGGTTTGGATTGAATTTTGTATGGTGGGTGCATGCCTGTCCAATCAGTGCAAGGAACATTATCTGATAAGTTTCAACATTTTTGTTTGGCTGTGTTCACCACATGTAGTAGTATGATTTTTATGGCTTATTATATTGTATTTGTAATGTAGTTTAATGAGATATATTTATGAGCCTAGCATTTAGAATATGGGCAAATTTTATATATTAGACCATACACTATGATTTTTTAATTATTAAATTAGTTGCACAAGTCCACATCAAATATAATATACCATTGTCTTGCACATTTTGCATTTCCTGATACATGAACGGTGATTCAATGTGGGTGTGGCTAGTCATATGGAAGCAACAAAATGAAAAGGTTCATAGCTTAACTATTCGAGCTTGGTTTAAGTTTGTTAAATCATTTAATAATTAGTTAATTAATCCTCCAATTTAATTCTGTAACTATGGTCATAAATAGTATTTCTCTTTAGTTTTGTATTGCTGTAAAAAAAAAAAGAAGTCATATTTAATATTATTATTATTTTGTTTTTAAAAGTTGTGATTGTCTGTTAACATATTTGTTATTAAGGAGGGTTTTTATTTTCTTTACAACCATGGGATGGAATGATAGTCCATAATTACCCGGTTAACATTTATGTTGTTTGTTTCTTATTTTTTATTTTTTAGAAACACAAATATTTGATAACAGTTTTTATGTTTTTTGTTTCTCACTAATGTTTTTCAAAGTTATGTAGAGATTTTGGAAACAATCAAATTATGTTTTCCGTTCCCATTTTCTGACTTTTAAAATGCATAATAAAATTTTAACAAAATGAACCAAACATAATTTTTTTTAATATTTAATTTAAAAAGTTATTTTTCATATAAAATTTAGAAAAAGAAGAATAGATAAAATGGTTATCACTTAGCATCTTCACCTATCAAATTATAATCTTTTTTTTGTGTTTCTTTTCTCAATAAAACGGAAAGAACAAACAACGATAAATAAATAGTTATCAAATATTTTTATTAAGAGTTCTATTTCTCTTTACTACACAATAAGAAACAAGAAACAAAAATGTGATAGTTATCAAATGAGGCCTTAATATCCTATGAATTTTCATATCAATTTTTTTTAATTGTGTAATTCATTTAAAAAATGTGTTCAAAATTTTAGTAAAACTAAAAAAAAGTCTCATAGTTGGATCTTGAAATACATATTATTTTCCAAATTTTGCTTTTAATGTTTTAAATAAAAATTGTTTTTCCCATTAAAAAACGTTATTCTCCATAAGTTTTTTTTTTAATCTTTTATTTTTTTATTGTTTTTTTCAAAGGTATAAGTTAATGTCTTTTTTAACGTAAAATATCTACTTCAACTATATGCTTGATTGATTTAAAAATCTTACTGCCTCACCCAGACAACGAACCTACCCACCATAGACTAAAAGAAAAATAAATGAAAGTTTTTTCCTTCATTTAAAAAGTCGCTAATTGAAGCTTTATTAAAAAATTGCGAGTTCAAATCTTCGGTCCTTATATCATACAAGAATGAAAAAAATGAGATTATTTGTATTAATGGAGAATGGACCGGTCAACATGATCATAACCAACGGTAATTAGTAATTGACATTTACTCCTTCTCTTGAGATTGGAGATTGGATTCCTCATATCTGAAGATTGTTGTACTAAAAAAGTTAATAATAAATAATGGAAGATTGACGGGATTGGATTAAGATTTTGGTCCATCCATTGGAGTAAAATATTTTGCAAGAAGTATGTGTTTGTGAATTTTTAAGATTGAAGCAAAGTTAATTGGAAGAATCCCTTCACAATTAAATTATTTTAAAATCAAAGACTTGTTTTGTTGAGAGGAGCGGCAACATTTGTTAATGCTAGTTGGCATTGTTTTTGTCGTTGCTTTAAGGTTGAGAATTAAATTTCTGTACTGTCATTTTCCTACGAGAGAGTTGTCGTTGTCATTTTTTTTTTACCATTTTAGAAGCAAACTCTGTGCTTTTTCATTTTAGTTGCCGTCAACCGATTGCTTTCTAATCTTCCTCTTCTGCCCCTCCCATATATTAAATTTATACATTCTTTTTATTATAGTAAATAATCTTTGTTACTGCTGTATGGGGTTGCTTTTAGGTTTCATCAAAATGTATCTCCAAATTCATACATTTTCAAAACTTAATTAATAGAGGATATTAATTTTATGGTTTTATTTAAATTCACTATTCAAGGTAATAAAATTTAAATTTAACCTTCTCAACTACATTGCTTAAATTGTGTAAGGTTTTTGGGCAAAAATATTAACTTTCCCCAATTGCTGCTACATTTGAAACGTAAGTAGGCCATGTAGTTGTCTCATACATTAATAGAATAATTTCCTGTGCATTATCACAATAATAGTAACCAACCAGGAAAATAATAATAATGGCTTTGGTGAAGCAACAAATATTTCATTATAACAGTAATTAAATTTTAAAACCATTTTTTTCCGAAAGATATTACTTACTCATGATATAATTTAAAATTATTTGAACCTGCTTGCGCCGACAGTCGTCGATGGATTTCCGACGAGTTCTGTAGGTGATGCGGTGGTTGGGGGTACAATGGAAGCAAGGAGAGAGAGAGAATTTCATTAATTTGGGTACCTAGATTTTTAGGTGGAAGAGAAAAATATATTAGAATTTCTTGAATTTGAACGTAAATTATTTATTTTTTTATTATATTTAAAAGTTCAGTTATCCCATCATCTTTTAAACTAAAGAGCCATATAGCTTAGGGGTTAAAACATTTTATGATTAAAGTTTAATCCCACATCCCTGACGAAAAAGTAGAAAAGAAAATAAATTAAAACAAAGATTTGGAGTCGAAACATTATTTTCTGATCGTCACCACACATCCTGTTTGATTCTAGAAGTAGGAAGTTGATCCGTCATTTTAACTTTGCCTACAAATAAACCCCCCAATTGTAACCGATCCCATTCTTCCATATTTAATTCAGATCTCGTTTTCAATTTCCCCCTCTTCCTCCTTCCACCGACATGTCCGAGCCACAGATCACTGCCTCGTCTCCGCCGCCGGAAGCAGAGCCTAAAGAACCCACTGAATCGCCCAAGCCCTTCGGTACCAAATTCAGCATATGGCCCCCAACGCAGCGCACTCGCGACGCCGTCATCAGCCGTCTGATTGAAACGCTTTCCACCCCTTCCATTCTCTCCAAGCGTTACGGCACCATCCCGCCGGATGAGGCCGCCGCCGCCGCAAGGCTTATCGAGGAGGAGGCGTATCTCGCCGCCGGTGTCTCTCCCGCCACCGAGGACGACGGCATCGAGATTCTCCAGGTCTACTCCAAGGAGATCAGTAGGCGTATGCTGGAGACGGTGAAGGGTAGAGCCATTCCGGTGGCTCCGGCGGAGAATGGGGAGTCGGAGGCCCCAACGCCGCCCGTTGCGCCCAGTGAGGAAACCCCAACTTTTGAAAATTGAATCTTGAATTTGAATTGTAGGGTTTTTGGCTTTTAATGTTATTACAGTTTACAATTGGCTTTGGGGGTATTGTTATTTGTTACCCTGTTTCGAGGCTCTTTTATTGGAGAATTTCGCTCACAGTCACAGGATGTGATAATTATTGTTTGTTTTCTCCACAAAAATGCCTGGGAATTGGAATTCCATAATGTCTTTCTTTCCCATTGTGGCCTCTTCTTGAATGTAATGAAAAGTGGAAGTTTGGAGATATCTGTTCTGATGAGCATATTCTAGTATGTGTATGGCTTCAATCTTCTTGTTGGTTTGTTTATCTGTGTGTTTGAATTGGAATCCATAGGATAGTTACTAGTTAGAATGTTTTGTCTTGAGCTCTCTCTTTAATCTGTATGATGTGCAAGAGGGTTCTAGAAAATACCCAACTTTTGAACGATGGGCTTGTTCTAATATCGCTTAAACTGTAATGGGATTATTGCCTAATCATTCTGATCTTAGAAGAAGATATATTGGGTTAATTAAGAAGCCCAAAGTTGTTTCTGAAAATTGGCAACTTTTAGAAGTTTAGATCAGATGTTGATAAACTGACGAAGTTCTTCTAAGGGTGATTCTTTTTCTCTCTTTTGCCTTCGATTTGCTTGTGTAATGGAGATGCAAAACAGTGTTGGTTAAACTCTAAAGCTTGCTCTCGCTAGAACAATGTTGTTGGTGATTTCATACTTTAGAGATAATTTGAAAACTGTATTTTGAAAAAAGACAGATTGATTTTGAACCTGCATGGAACTGACAGTTGTAGCTGCTCAATTGGCTCAGGAGCGCGATCGAACTTTCTCTAAGCCTATCACTCTTCACTTAACTCAAACCAATTGTCAACGACTCCTCGACATTATGCATAATTCATTTTTGATAACCAACTTGAGCGTTGGAATTTTTACCTCACTAGTCTAGTTAAATAATTGCGACCTTTGTTTTGGAAGGATACTGGATTTTAATTGCTTTAGCAAACACAAACCCAGTACATCTTGTTAGTTTGAAAGCTGGTAAACTGACATCCCAGAATATGTATTTCTGACCCGCATATTTCCAGATTACTTGAGAGCAGTAAGAACAAAAGATCGAAATACGTAATTTGATGGCTCTGAGGATGCCAACTCACAGTTTTAACGTAAAAATTTATACATTTTGATCTCAAGAATACAATACAAAGCCAAGTACTATTTGCATGGGCAGAGTTCAAACTTCAAATAATGTCTGATCTCTCCAAAATTGTGAAGTCTATAAAACATTTGAAAAGTGAAAAAAAAAAAAAAAGAAGAAAAGAATCCTCATTTCCTCGTACAAACCAAATTTCACAAATTCATTCAGAAGTTTCTTCAGCTAGTGTCCAGGGCCTCTCCTACTAGGCCCAGAAGCATGCTTGAATGCCCAGCTCCCGGGGCCGTTCCGACCACCGCCAACCTTCCGACGAACGGCGATAACTCTCCCCCGTCCAATTCCGGCCGTCGGGAGAGCCTCCACCGTCGATCGGAGCAGCCTGCAATCCACATGAACAAACACCATTCCCAACATTATCAAGATCACAGCAACAACTCCAAAACAGCCGCGCTTCATCATCCTATATTCCTTGGATATGAATCTGAGACCACCAATTTTCTCAGCAAAGCGTGTTAGCAAATGAAAGGGACTTGGGAAGTTGGCCTTTTATATATTGCATACAATACAACCACCAAAAGTGCTTTTCACCAAATCACCAGGGGCGGTGGTGTAGTTTATATATCTAAATTTACCTACTTCTTTGACTGCTGTGGGAACATTGACTTGGAGGAAACTCAAACCCCTGTTGTTCACACTAGAAGAGGAAAACAAAAAAAAAGGGAAGAAATTGGTGAGGCAGAGCCCTTAATTTGCAGGGTCACCGCCCCAAAAACCAAAGATTACACGCTTTTACAGCTTATTCAAAATGTATCATCAATATCTGATCTGCAGGGTGGCACGCGGTTGTGTCTTTTTGTATTTTGCATTATATTTTATGAAGGACTTTGGAGATGAAATTGAAGTTTAGGGAGTGGGGTTGGTTCATCATCTTATGGAAGTTTCGTGTAATTAGGCCGTTAATTTGTTTGAGGAGTTGGATTGATTACACTTTTTGAAGATCTGGAAATAACATGGAGATATCATAAAGTGGTCAGTGATGAAAATATATGGAAGGAGAAGTCAAGTGCTGGAATATTTAGCTTGTGTTTATGCATCGAATGATTGGCTAAGGCTGGCCAAATGCTGGATTTTTTTTTCCTTTCTTTTTTTGCCGCTTAAACTCCATTTGAGCTGATGATCCACTGCAAAAAGATATGGTGTTAATGGAATGATTAATTTGGAGTTGTCTTGGTATAAATTTTTTCGTTTTTCGTTTTTGTTTTACATTTCGTTTGTAATTAAAGCAATCCAGTTATTTGGCAGCGAAACTAACTCAATTTGTGATTGACATATCAATAGATCAAGAAGTTGTAAGATTTCCACCCCACACATATTGAACTCAACAAAAAAAAATAATAATAAGTATTATTATTTGACTCATTTGATGATATTCTTGTTCCTCTGTATCAATACAAAACAATAGAATTACCTTTTGTGATTGTTTTTTATTTTTTGGGTTTTTAATTAAAAAAAAAAGATGGTAACTTTTTCTAGTTTATTGTTGTTTAAAATTTTGGCATTAAAAAATATAAGTTTTATATGAAAATTAATTTTTAAAATAAAATATTTAAATTTTTACGCTATATTTTATTTTTTTCAATATTTATTATGTATTTTATAAGAAAAAAAATACTTTTATGTTTGGAAAAATTTGAAAACATGAAACAAAAAAGATACTTAATTTTATTATTTCTAAAATTTTAGACAATTTTTAAAATGAAAACTCTTATATTTTCCAAAGTAAAAAAAAAAAGAAACAAAAAATAAGAAGATTACCAAACCAGCTTTTGGTTACCCATTTTTGTACTAGGTTTTGAGAAATAGAAATTTCATTAGATAAATAAATAAAATTTGCTCTTTATGCTAGAAAATATATATTTTTGGAACTTGGTACTTGGGAGAGGCCAAGAGGGGAATGAATTAAAAAGGTTAATGATTAGATAAAGAAAATTTCATATCTCTGATTACTTTTTTTTTTTAACTAAAGAATTTTCCGATTCATCTCATTTATTACCTTCGTCATTCTTTAAGGGGAAAAAAAAATCGATTTTTATGTCAAAACTTCGGCTCCATTCCCTCGCCAACAAGTCACGTTTGTTAACTTTCTATTTAAAAATCATAAAAATTTAATAAATGGACCGTTTTTAGATTTTGTAATCCAAATAGTGAAAATTATTATATTTCAACTTTTTTCAAATCTTGAGTTTAAAATTTTAAGAGGTATAATTATATTAAACGAATAAATTTTTTTTTGATAAATATACTATTTCATGCTATACAAATCATTTAATTTTTATTAAAAATAAAATAGGTAAAATTTAATATATTATAAATTATATAATATTGAAAAATAATATATAAAATTTAGAGTAGATAGGTTAATAAATTGATTAATAATATTTTAGATTGAACCAAATATTTAGTCACAAAGATATACTAAATACACCTGAAACAATTTTTTAAATTGAGATTCAATTTCCAAATCGGCTATCAAATACAGAATTGAAAACACGTAAAAAGAATACAATTATTTATTTATTGAATCTCTTGTTTTCATGTTACCAACCAAATGCATTCTATCATGCACTCCTCTGATTCGAGGGAGATACTAATATAGAAAATTAAGTATATTCTCTTTTACAAATTTCTAGAAATTAAAATAATACGATATCAATTATTGAATTGATAAGATAAGATAGAGATAATTTAGGAAATTAAAATTTTAGTGCGCAATGGTATGAATATAGACGATGATGGAGAAGTTCATGTCCTATAATTTGTACTCTTTGTCCTTGCCCATTGCCAATACTGCCGACTCCACACCAACCCAATTATATCATTTCTTTGTTCTATGATTAATTAACCAAACAAACAATATTTAAATGGTCCATGAATACATGTGGTGTAGTTCAATGATAATTGATATAGATGTCAATTAAAAAGTTGTTTGTTCGATTCTCCACCCCACAAGTTNCAATTACCGTTGAATCATGTTAATAAGTTGTGCAATTATTATCCACAATTAGTTTTTTTTTAATATTTGTGATTAGTTATAAACATTTTTATAGTGGAAAGATAGTATATTTGCATGTATTGGTCCTCTTAATTGTGTTGGATGATTTTAAATAGTTGGATTTGGATATGTTGTTATAAGTTTGAGTCTTTTATATATCTTTCATTTTGTGGCCGAGTTTGGGTATTTTAACTTCGATAACCATTCTATTTTTTAAAGTTAATTAGGTTTATAAACAGTACTTGTACATATTTTTACACGTGTTTATATATTTTCGTTATCTAGTTTTTAAAAATAATTTCACATTTAAGTCGAGTTTTGGAGGAAAAAAGTTTTAAAAAACTTGTTTTAATTTTAAAATTTTAGTTAAAGAAATTCAATTTTTAACTAAATTTAATTTTTGTTTAAAAGAAAAGTGAAAACATATATACCAAACAAATTACGAGAAAACAAAAATAGTTTTCAAAAACAAAATAGTTATCAAAGGAAGCTTTAACAATTGGGTTTGAGCATTTCTTTGACATCATTTTGAGTGCAACTGTGCAACAACAGTTGAAGATGAACGTTTGAATTTACAACCTATTAATTAGAGGTATGTACTCTAATCAATTGATCTATGCTCTAATTAACAATTCTGAGTGTTGTTTACCTTTCATATTATATTATTTATTGTTGATTTATGGGAAATATTCAAAAAAATTTTAAGATCTATTAATTGTAACATTAGTTGTCAATTTGAACATAGCTCGGTAAGCAATTATTTTCGATCAAAAGATCGTGAGTTTAAATCTCGTCCCCATATATTAGACTAAAAAAATTGCAATATTTATTAAAAGTTCGGGTAAAGAATGAAATTGAAACTTGTTAAGTCTAGAAGTACAAATTGAACATTTTTGCAAAAGAAAAAAATAAATAAATAGAAGGAAGTTATATGTGTTGAATAAGAAATATTTATAGAATTTAGGCGGACTTTTAGCTATCAAAAGATTAAGGAGTACAAAAGGTAAAAAGTAACTTTTGAAAATTAATTGGTATATATTTCTAGATTATGACTTAGAACTCCACCAATACGTGTTGTACTAAAAGAAATTAATTAATTAAATAATAAAACAAAATTTTTTACTTAAATCACACTTATGAGCAAAGTAGCCAATATTGGGCTTGTGCATATACGAGTAAAAGACATTATTACAACAATGCCTACGACAAAAATGTTAGAGGTTGGAATCTCCACCTTATATTTTGAAATAAAAAAATCTTATATGTTTAATTATCTATACATTTTTTCATGCTAAATAAATACAGGGATTAATTTTACGACATCTAGTGCATTTATCTAAGAGGATTATTTGTTTACTAATGTTGTAAAAATAGTTGGGAGAAGGAAAGGTAGATAAAAATGCAATTAGCATTTTGTTCTTTGTTAATTTGAGTTTTTAGGGGTTTAATTTTTCACAGAGCTAGAGTCGAACGAGGAGTGAAATAGAACACGTAACCATACGGAGAGTTGAACCTTGAACCTAAAATTATAGTGTCTATGTGAGCCATGTTTATATTGACAATTATCGTTGTACTATACTCGCTTTGACAGATTTTATCTCTTTTAATCAAGATAATAGATTGAGTTGGGTTGGATTTATTAGAACAGAGTGTTTTTCTAAAAGTTGATTGATGTGAGGATTTTTCTGGCAAGAACCTCAGTCATTATGACACAATATTGGCTATTGCTCGAGTGGCTCTTTATATTTTTTCACCAAAACAAAAAAAATAGTTTTAATTGATTGATTTATTAAATTAATTAATCTTAAAAAAAATCTTTTTACATTTGTTATTGGTTTGTTGAGAGCTGAATGAAATTTCTCCTAAATTTTATAAATATTCTTATTCGACAAATATAACAATAAGTTGACTTAGAATTTCTAATAGCCTTCAATTTGAACTTTTAATTTCATCCTTTTAGATTAAATTTTAATAAACATTACAATTAATGCATATTAAAAAATATGTATGAAAATTGCCCATAAAGCAACCAATAAATCCGTTTAAAAAATAATAATAAATCCTTACAAACCAAGGTGAATATATATCAGTGATAAGTTACACTTACTTTTTTTTTTCTTTAAATCGGAGGTTTAGATCTCATACCTCCAATTTATTGTACTAAAAAAATAGTAATAAAACAAATCATAGAACACCAACCAACAAAAATCCAAGTTATGTACAAAAATGCTGAAACCTAAACATTAAATCCTTATTTGATAATCTTTTTATTTTTTAAAATTATATTTGTTTTTAATAATTTTTATTTGATAATCCTTTTATTTTTTAAAATTATGTTTGTTTTTAATAATTTCTTTAGTATATTTGTACTTTTATTTAAAAAAATTTTGAATTCTTTGCTAAATTATTAAAAATAAAAAATAGTATAAAAAATTAAATTAACTCAAGGGAACTTGGAAGAAAAAATTAGGATAACTTTTTAAGACCAACTACGTAATTTGGAATACGCGCTTTTAGGTGGAAATAGGATGTAGCTATTCTATTATTTTATTAGATAATGTAAGGAGAAAATTTGTAAAATAATTTATTTTTGATAAATTGATTGTTAAATGATTTAAAATTATATTGGATTGTATTTTAGGATAACTCCAAATAACTTTTTGTAAAAGACGAGTTAGTCAGCTCCTGATGGCGTCATTCTCAATTGTGCTTCTCGAAAATATTGTCTTGAATCAATATGACAAATTCTTTTTGGTTGATGCTTTTTTTTAGTGGTTGATTTGATGCATAATCATCAAGTTGAAAAATGTGAATTTTGTACATAAAAAATTTCTTTATTTTGTAATCTGTATTATTAAAGTAACATTTCGGTATAACTTTAAAGAACTTATTTTCCATTTTAAAGTTAAACATATTTGGTAAGGGGTTACTCGGTAATAGTACGTAAAGTAAAATTTTGTTTCTGTTTTTTAACAATATTTAGAAACAATTTTTTAAATAAAATATTGTAGCATTTTGACACCCTATCTTAATTTTCTAAACAAATATTACTTATGGCTTACCATCACTTTGGCTTCAGTTTATTATTTTAACTTTTAAAAGGCTATTTTAATTTATAAACTTGTCTTTTTAAATTTTAAAAATATCTACTTAATTCCTAAACTAAAAAAAAAAAAATCACTTTACTTTGTGTCAAAATTTTGACTATTAATTATTAACGATATGACCTCACCATGCTGATCTAAACATATATTGGAGCCACATATACTGGTTAAAGAGCGTGTAATATAAGGTCTTCCTTTACATCTCTCTCACTTTAGTAGCTCTCCTTTGTAGACTTCAACATTAATACTTAAAAGTTAATCGTATTTCAAAGTACATGAGTCATCAACTATTTTTCTTAGAATTCATTGAACTTTAGCATTTAAAATAAAAAAATTTGTATTCAAATTGATAAGCTTTAGTGGGAAAAAATGAAAAAAATGGAAGTAATTATAACTATTACTTGAACAAATATAAGGTAAAGAATGAAGATGACGATTGGCATTGTCCGACAGACATATTAATTTAAAAAATGGCGTATATTGTCGAATAAGTTAAGCCGTTCCTTCACGCAAGGCACACGAAATGGGGAGATTTCTTTCATTTATTTATTTTAATTTTTGACAAATAAAGGTGGAAACGGTCTTTTCGTTAGAGGTTGGAAGCGCATTCAATTCCAAATTTGTCGTCTTCCAAACTTTTTCAGACAATTTGCATCACTTTACCAACTTCTCCCATTCCTATTTGATTTCTTTCACCACTCCCCCAAAAAAATTTCATGTCCAATGTTCCTCGTTCAGTACTCGAATCGAACCATTACCAAACCAAACCCACCAACAAATTTCCCAATTCCCATGTGCTAGATTCGCATTTTCCACGATGAAGCGGCCTTTTTCCGGCAATGATTCCGGCAGCAATACGAAGAAGCTGAAGTGGTGGAGGTCAGAGTCGGAGGATGACGCATCCCAAGTCGCTGGGTTGGCGAATTTAGACGACAATCTGTTGTTC